>VKOC01000743.1:0-47199 GCA_009364415.1 Spea multiplicata
CCTAGGACAGGCTCTGCCACACTGACAACTGAACACACACACCAGGACAGGCTCTGCCACACCAACACCTATACACACACCAGGACAGGCTCTGCCACACCAACACCTATACACACACCAGGACATGTAGATGTCACAGACATCTACATCAGGATGGATTTTTCACACTGCATTGTCGTTTATATCCCTCTTAGTGTTTTTGCCCCTTGTGTATTGATGCCCCTGCTGCCCATATATATTAATATTAGCCCCAGTTGCTGATAGCAGGTATAGATCAACACATTAACACACAAACCAAGCTTTACATGTATAGATCAACTGATATTCACTTGTGATCTCAGCACTGAAGGTATATATCAAATAAACAGAATCAGACATACAAATCCTGTATTCGCAGGTATACAATAATAGTAATATATAAAACGTAGCATTGCAGGTATAGATCAAAAAAATACATGGAAACAGCATTGCAGGTATTAATCAGCTGAATAAGACATATTAACCCTGTATTTGCAGGTACACATAAATAATGTATGGAAATATATAGATACGGCTCTACAGAATAACGCAAAAACCCAGCTTTGCAGGTATAGATCAATTGGAATTCATATAAAAACACGTCATTAAAGGTATATTTAAAAACCCCTAAATTACAGGCATAGATCACAGGTTGCGTCCACACTGCCCACAAAGCAATCACACTCTTATCATACCCAGGCAACCAGTAAATGCTGGTACCTAGGCATGATGGGACTGTGCTTGCTGTTAGCAATCACACTCCTATCATGCCAGGTCAGCCAGTACATGCTGGTACAGGGTGGCTGTAAGTGATGTGCAGACCCCATACTGCTGGCAGCATCAATACACAAGGGGGCTGCTAGCTAGGTTTCAGCATGTACTGGCTGACTTGGCATGATAGGAGTGTGATTGCTAAAAGCAATCAAAGTCCCATCATGCCTAGGTTCCAGCATATACTGTTAGCAATCACACTCCTATAATGCAAAGTCAACCACTACATGCTGGTACAGACCCCATACTGCTGGCAGCATCAATACACAAGGGGGTAGCTAGCTAGGTTTCAGCTTGTACTGGCTGACTTGGCATGATAGGAGTGTGATTGCTAACAGCAATCACAGCACGCAGAGTCCCATCATGCCTAGGTTCCAGCATTTACTGGATGGATGTGTAAGTGCTGTAACCTAGGCATGATGGGACTGTGATTGCTGTTAGCAATCACACTCCTATCATGCCAAATCAGCCAGTACATGCTGAAACCTAGCAAGCTGCCCCCCAGCATGTACTGGCTGACTTGGCATGATAGGAGTGTGATTGCTAACAGCAATCAAACTCCCATCATGCCTAGGTTCCACCACTTACACATCCAACCAGTAAATGCTGGAACCTAGGCATGATGGGACTGTGCTTGCTGTTAGCAATCACACTCCTATCATGCCAAGTCAGCCAGTACATGGTGAAACCTAGCTAGCTGCCCCCCAGCATGTACTGGCTGACTTGGCATGATAGGAGTGTGATTGCTAGCAGCAATCACAGTCCCATCATGCCTAGGCTCCAGCACTTACACTCATACAAACTCATTCAAACTCATTCAAACACCCTCCCCACCCCCTTACCTGCACTGCAGCTCCTCGATGCCGCTCACAGACCTCAGCAGGGGGCGTGGCCTCTCTCTGCCTTCTCTTCTGGCTTCCGCTTCCTCTATGCAGTGCAGAAGACCCTCCCACAGGTAAGTAGCAGGGCTCGAGGTGCGGCCCGCGTAAGATCGGTTGCCTTGGCTGCCGATCTTACACGGGCTGCACCCTCTCTCTCCTCCACATTAATAAAAATAAATTTAAAAAAAAACAAAAACGGGATTTAAAGTCGCATTGCGACTTTATTCCAAACTCGACAGGGGGGGCAAGGATTAACCTAGGGGGGGCAATTGCCCCCCTGTAGCGACGCCACTGCCTATTCATAATAGAGGTCATTGTGACTTGTTTTGTTGAAGACAGCTATCTAAAGACCATTATAAACATGACAGAAAATTGGTTAAAAGGATCTATGCCTCTTAGACAAAACAACAATTTCATTCAAGTATTTTGACAATAACATACACTATAATCTGACCATTACACCAACAATCCTGAAGGTGATATACCAAAATACCAGAAAGGAAATAGTAAGCAGCCAGCAGAGAATTTAATGTCGAAGCAATGAGGCCAAAATAGGTGAAGATTGGAAGGACAGCCAGCATGCCCATGTCCCAGTGTATGTCTCCATCCTGTCGGTGGCTAGGTGGACCAGTTCTTCCATGCCCCGTATCTACCACCCGGGACACCCACTGACGCAAAGGGACCCCGCTCCACCCCACACCTCCAGCATGTCGGATCACTCCCCAGTCCCATCCTGCTGAGTGCTACCAGAATCCTATAACACATCGTCATTGTCACGACCCTGGTAAGCAGGTCGGGTAGGAGCCCAGTAGCAGGGGATACAAGGGGTTCCGTTTGTACCCCACGATGCATGACGGCAAGTGGGGTGGTACGGACAGGCGCAATAAAACACAGCACAAACAGAATACTTGGAAAGGTACTGTATTGATGAAGGTGATATGACCAGCAAGTAAAGGCAGTAAGTCTCTAGGCAGGATGCCCACTGGCAGGGCTGACGGGTAAGGAGGCCCACTGGATGGGCTGACGGCAGGAAGCGCACTGGCAGGGCAGGCGGGAGGTAGCGCACTGGCAGGGCAGGCGGCAGGTAGTGCACTGGCAGGGCAGACGGCACGGAGGCCCACTGGCAGGGCAGACGGTACAGAGTGCAAGTACAGGCAGGTAGCGCAGGTACACTTACTTGATCATGTTTTCTACAGGTCTTGCTCCCTTTCAGACTTCTCTATCCTTCTCTTCCCTCTGACCACCAACTTCTAACATTTTCTCAAGTACTAACCCATTACAAAACAATGTTGCAGCACTCACCTCATCTTTGTAGACCACTACCAGATAATACCCTTTCCCAGCTGTCAGCCTCACTGGAACCTCTCTTACCTTCCATATTAACCCTTTCCTGTCCAGACGCAGCTTTTTCTTTTTATAGCCCCTGTTACTGCATGTTACCCCGACAACTGAAATACCAACTTCTTTAGAAGTGCTGCTGCACTGCTGAACACTACTTTAGAAAATTCAAATCCAGTGAAGACTTCACTCACTACAAATTCATACTTTACACCTGCAACTCTGCCCTCTCTTTTGCTAAACAACTCTCCTTCTCTACTCTTATATCCTCTCTTTTTTCTACCTTCAACTCCCTTCTCTGTCCCTCCATACCCACACCACAAACCTCTCTCATTGCCCAAGATCTTGCTACCCACTTCAAAGACAAGATCGAAACTATTAGACAAGACCTCTTTTCTTTGCAACCTCCTCCTATACCACCCATCATCACTCCCCTGCCCAAACGCTTCACATGGGTAAACATATATATTAACTTAAAATAGTTACATAACTTGTTCAATAAATGTGGAACAATAAAAGTGAATTAGCCGAATGCTTGGGAGAAAAGATATGTTTTAAGTCTTTTTTTTAAATGTCTCTAAAGATATTGCTTCTCTGACTGAATGTAGCAGAGAGTTCCAGACTGTAGGGGCAGCATGGCAGAATGCATTGGAGCATGTTTTTGTGCACACTCTGGGCACTGAGAGAAGAGAAATTGTGGGCCTTTTACCTCTAAGTTGCTTGAACAGATTGTGTACAGTCGCCTTACTAACGTCCTCTCCTCTGATTTCCTTTTCACCCTTTACAGTTGAACACTACCTTCTTCTTGACTCATTTTCCTCTACAGGCATTCGAGATACAGCTGGATCTCCTCATATCTGTCTAACTGTTCCTTCTCTGTCAGTTTCTCTGGCAAGACATCATCACCTCTTCCACTTTCAGTTGGCGTCCCCCAAGGTTCAGTCCTTGGCCCTATGCTGTACTTTATCTCTTAGCAAACTAATCAACTCATTTGGCCTCCTGTATCATCTACCGTATTTGCTCGATTATAAGACGACCCTGATTATAAGATGAGCCCCTAAAATCTGAATATTAATTTAGGGAAAAAAAAAGCCTGAATATAAGACGACCCTATAGGAAAAAAGTTTTACCAGTAAATGTTAATTCATGTAAACTATTTTTTTTAATAAAAGCTATGATTGAGAAAAATATTTTGGTTTTATTTCCTTCTATTTTCCAACCTGCACCCCCAGTTATGCACATCTGCCCCCAGGCTTACCACTCTGCCCCAGAAATGCCACTGTGCCCCATGATATGCCTTTTAACCCTCTAAATGACACTGTGCCCCATGATATGCCTTTTGACCCCCTATATGCCACTCTGCCTCCAGAAATGCCTTATACCCCTATATGCCACTCTGGCATTTAGGGGGTTAAAAGGCATATTATGGGGAAGAATGGTATGAAGGGAGGTTTAAGGCATTTCAGGAGGCAGAGTGGCATTAAGGGGGTTAAAAGGCATTTTACAGAGCACTCTGCCTCCAGAAATGCCTTATGCCCCCCATTTAACACTCCCTCCCCCTCGCTCCTCCAAACTTACCGGTACTTCTGACTCCCCTGTCATGTAGCTGGGGCAGCGTGTAGACATCTACGCGATCCGCATAAACAACTTCCGCTGCAGCCGGATGGAGGTGTGGCTAGCAGCGGGGGTTGTCGGCGTCCATCGCGCAGACCTTTCCCGACTGTCAGAGATCAGAGTTCCCCACACCAGTGTTGGTGTCCCTTTTAATACAGGGAAGACGCCAACCGCGGAGGGGGGTGGCTCGGGGCGCTGCAGGCCTAGGACGACGTGGAAGGTAAATACATCTCTAGTTTCAATATACCATCCACTATACTGTATAACCCTCATCCAAGCAGTTCTCTCCTACTGTTTCACTTCCCCTCAATCACCAACTAGATTATAATCTTGCGAGAGCAGGGTCCCCTTCTTCTTTTGTAAAAGTTTGTTTTTGTTTGTGACTTTAAATTTGTCCATGTAACTCTCATTGTAAAGCGCTACTGAATCTGCTGGCGCTGTATAAATAAATGTAATGTAATCCACTGTCAACCAAAGTCAATAAGAAATCATTTATCCTGACTCGCAAGCGCTTTTGAAAGGGTTAATAATAAGCTTCCATCTTGTTTAAAGTGGTTGTCATCTTAAAAATATGGGTTTGAATTCTGATTTGTTTTCCTTTTTTATTTCCACCGTTCCCCATCTTCACTGCTATACTTTATGAACAACATCCTTCAATATAGACAGGATCCAGTTGGCTATATATGTGGTAATGCATTTGAGCTGAAATGGTGACATGTTAAATCTAAGAAAAATTGTATACAATTACATGCGCAAGACGAAAGACAGTTTGACAAATATCATATATTTGTGCTGGTTTTTTTTCTTGCATTGCAAATTAACATAGTTTTATGGTGGCATACATTATGGCATGCTATTTCCATCCAATGTAATTGACCAGATATAAACTAATATTTTGGATTCTGATTGGCATAAGTTATACCAAATGTATTCAGTAATGGTTGATTAACTCTTTTATTTCACTTCCATATGTTCAATTCCAATTTCATATACTATGTGCTTTTTTCAATTTGAGAATGCCCTATACAAAGTATTCTGTTACAGCCTTTAAACCGTATTTAAATAAAGTACAGCATTTAGCAACATATTTTCTCATTTTATATATAGTATATTATATATATATATATATAGTATATTATATATATATATATATATATATATATATATATATATTATATATATACATACACATTGTGCATAGGCTGAGCTTAAATTGAAGCGTCGCTGTCTGTCTAAATCCAAAACATAAAACAGGCAACGTTGGAATTTTAATGTTTTGCTGCCTAGGATAATATGACAACAACGTTATTCAGATTGGAGCAATTGTGGCTTTGGCTGATGCATTAGATCATGACTTTGGTGAGGAATTATTCTTTTTAGCCTGTGACTGGGGCACTGTGCCCAGAAGAACAACAATAATATTATTTAGAATCAACAGTTAACAGTTAATATATCAAAAATCACAGAATATTCTTGATCTTCTTCTTTATATTATTATTATTATTATTATTATTATTAAAACCATAGGTGGGAATTTTCTAAGAACAATGTAGTTTGACAAAATATATTAGCAATCAGGGTGTCAGTACCAAAAACACACAAACCATAAACAACTCTGTATTGGAGAATGCCTTATGGGACCCATAGTTTTTAATGTTTTTCTTAGCTATATTACAAAAGGTAGCAATCGTTTGCAATGTCTTTTTAGCAGAAGATATAAAGGACTGCAACAGGGTAGATATTTCATGTGGCATAAGCAAAATGCCTAATGATTACAAGAGTATTAGCATGTGTGACAACTGAAGCTTAATGCCACTTGTTAAAAACCAACAGATTTATTTAACCCCTTGATGACAATTGACGGTCCGGGCACGTCACGCGAAAACAATCGGTTAATGACAATTGACGTGCCAGGACCGTCATGACTTCAAACGCGTGCAGAAAGCGATCTACGGCATCAGGGGTGCAGCAGTCAATGAGTGGCAAGAATCTGCCCCCCTTTAACTCAATGGCAGAAACATTCACACTGATGAAAAAACTCCTGCCCCTAGCTTTCTTCAAGCAAGTGCTGGATCTGACTGGAGGTAAAGACGAACACATCTACAGCTAGGAATTTAGCCGTAGTAAGGGGCAAATGCATATGGGGTGCAGAATTCTCCCATGCAATTCCAAAATGGAACAAAAATATGTGTATATGATGGCTGGAGGGCCCCTTTAAAGATGTTCTTAATAATTATAGTTTTGAAAACATCTAATACGACAGCTAATTGTCCATTGTAATATTATCACTGTCTCCAGTAAGGCTTATGTTTAACCAGCTGAATCTATTTCCAGGAATCCGCTCACAAATGTATAATTCTCTTTCCTTGTTCCAGTTCTAATGTGACTGCTATTAGCCCAAACAACCATATATGACTGCCGTCTACCATGTTTAAGATAGATAACATAGCAATAGAGGGTTTTCTATTGACTCCCACAGTTAATTAGGATAAAGAGCCATTTTTATGTCTTAAGTGTAACTATACTGAAGTGACAACTTAAATGAGGCATTTGTCTCTTTAAACTTAAACGGCTTTAAAAATGAAGCTTCTAACCTTTTTAAATTACAATCTGAGGACCGGGGAATGAATCAATTCATTTTGTTGAACAGCCATTTAAGAATCCTATTTTAGTTTCCTCAAAGGCATCCACTTGCTCTTTGTCCAACTCCAAATCGAAAAGTGTTTGACAAGCCGCCCTATGGCTTTTCGGCTATTTGTATAACGCTCCTGCATAGGCTCTTGCATGCACACTCACATGCAGAAGACGGAGTCACACTTTACTTTCATAAAGGGGTTAATCTGCTTCCAAAAAAAGGAAGAAAAATGAAATATATGGATTTCACATACAAATGTAATATGAAATTAGGAAAATGTTGATTTACTTTTTTCTTTCAATAGTTTGAAAAGTCATGGTATTTATTTTGCTTCTTTACAACGTTATTACATCTCACCGTATTACATGTTTGTAGTGTTTAGCTATGAGTATGTACTCTATCTATCTATCTATCTATCTATCTATCTATCTATCTATCTCTCATCAATCTGTCCTTGATAAGTGCTTTCTAAGCCATTCATGTTTATTGTTATTTTATATACCTTTCCACTGCATTAGAAAAAAGCATATAGGTGTTCCTCATGATCATTAATACGTATATTGCAAATCACGGCCTTCTTGAACACGATTATAATTCACGTTTCTTTTTGTGGAAACATACATAGCAATGAACAAAATGTTTAAAATAAAATCAGGCATATTACATTACAGCTAAAGTTCCACATGGTGTTAACGGCAGACTTACAGCTGACCACATGGTATCAAATGTTTCATTTAATGCCCAATTTATAGTAATGATAGTACTTTCAAGTCGATACACTTTAAATCAGGTGTCTAATTGTAGCACTAGTCTGGGTAATCGCATATTGTTAGCATCTTATTTCATTATACCATGCGTAATAATATATATATATATATATATATATATATATATATATATATCATGTAATATAAATGTTTAGATTGGTTTTCTATGAATGCATTACTTAATCTTGGCAACGTGCGGCCACTTTATTCTATTCTATTATATATATATATATATACATACATACTTATACACCTCACCATCATATTCCACAGAGCTGTACAGTGGGAATTAGCCTCTGGGCAAATGAATGAGCTTGTTGACCAGACCCTTGTAATTCAATCATTTATCCTCATCATTTTAGTAGTGCCTGCTTGTACAGTATAAGATGCCACTGTAATATAATGAATAATATAGGAAGGAGCTCTTTAAAAATATGTACTCATACCTTCCAAGAAAAAAAAAATATCACATATGGGTTCTATAACCCATGAACATTTGTGAATTTCATATTTGGCAAGTCAAGTGCCATTCCAGTATAGAGCACCAAGTTTTCACATAATCACTGGAGAAAGTTCTCCCAGTACCTTCCCAGCATAGGGAAAGAACTAAAATACATTCAAGGGATGTATTGCTTTGAAAAGTACCCTTTCTTATTACTATCTGCCAGTTCCGGCACATTTCTTCCTGCCCTTATTGTGTGTTTCTTGGTAGGAAGCCAAGGCAACCAGGGTGCTTCTCATTAATGACAATTGGTGACAGGTTACTTTAATGTACAATGATGGTTTTCTGACAGATATGGATGACATACTTGGAGGTTCCTGGAAGATGTTATTTAATCATGAACGCTGGAGCTTTAAACCAGTCTTCCAGATTTACGAATGACAATGATTATATGCACCAAACTTGACAAGAGCATTGTGGGTTATATTACATTTCATGGAATTGACACAAGATTAAAAAAAAAAAATACAGAACGTATAAAGAACAATCAAATCAATTTTAGCCTTTCATGAATTTATTTTAGAATTACAGACTTTTTCTACCAAAAAAAAAATGATGTAACAGTGTGTTAAAAGATTAAGAATCGACAAAGGTAGCTAAATGTAGATTCTCTTGGGGAATCTTCTTAAATAACATGGCAATACCCATTCCCTCTTATTGTTCATAAGAGAAATCAAATGATACACCGACATAAATGTTTATATAGATCCAGAACAAAGCATCTTTCTAAATCTGATGAGATTCTTCTATTCCGACTGTCTATAATTGATTTGGAATTCACACAGAGTTTATGTGACTGAATAAATTGTATATATCCCATTACTGTCAATACGAGGCTCGGTTCAACTGTGACAGAGTGAAACCTTTCAGGCGGGATGGCATTGTTTCCACCACACCTTTTCATGCTTTTTGACATGATAATAAATACGTATTATTGTTTTCTAGCACCTTGAGAGAGCTTCCCAAGATTTCGAGTGAAAGTGTTAATGGGTATTCCGCACTTAATAATGAATACATTTTCATTTAATGTTGGCCTTCACTTTTTTTATATATATATCATTTTCTTTTCATTTCAAGAACATTATTTTATAATTGAACAAAACATGCTGTACTCTTTAACCATGGTGTTCCTATATTATCGTATTTAAAACAAAAAGCCTTGAATTTGTGTATTTAATGTCAAGCCGAACCCATGAAAGGTAAAGTCATGTTTTCTCTTTTGAGTACCGTTTTAATAAGCACAATGTAGCAAAGACAGAACTATGGTGAGGTGGAATTATTTTTCTGTTAAATATTTATAAATCCGGCTGCATGGGAGCATGAGGAAAATTCTCCTAGGACTACTCTAATTTCAAGGTTTTGGGCACCTAGGTGAATTTTTTTTATACTCTGTATTAAGATAGCATTTTCACCTAAGTGAAATCTGTCTGCTTCCCGTTAATGAGCTTTCTATACAGTTACTACTGGTAAAAGTGCACTGGAAAATACTAAATCGTATGCACCACAGAATCATCTTACTTCTCCTGGTTACTTTGCTTTTCCTCCAGACAGGAGAGCAGTGCTTACTCACACTCACTCACTGCCCACTTCCCCTTGTTCTCTCTTCCTACTTAAGTTGAGGCTAGCCGTCCCATTAAGGTTGGCGTTACCTATAAGCAAGGTAAACACCAGCCTAGAAGGCTGATCTATGTGGGGGCACCTTCTCTGCGGCAGACTGGACTCTGTCACACTGCTCCCTCGCAATGCCAGTGATTGATGCTGAGTACCAAAGCATGACATCATATCCCGGTCGCCAGCGGTGAATGCCACTGGCACCACAACAAAGCAATTAGACAGAGGCCTCGCGCTCCCATCAAAGGACCTCAGCAAGATAAGCGATGGGGAAGAGATGGATAATGAGAAAGGGGAGAGATAAGTATAAAGAGGAGAAGAGATAAATAGAAAAGGGAAAGATGTGATCAAGAGATATGTTATAGAATGTCTAAAGGGTAAGCATGAGCCAGACTGAGAGGAGCCTTGACTGAGAGTAGCTCTGACTGAGTGGAGACCTAAGACTCTGAGAGGAGGCCATTGTGGATGCAGTCTGGGTGCTGGGTAAATCCTGTGGATGCAATCTGGGTCTTGAGCAAGTCCTATGTGTGCAATCTGGTTGCCAGGGATGGCCTTTGTGGTGTGTGACCTGTGATCTATCCCTGTAACTTAGGGCTTCCATGCATTATTTATTTCATCTATATCTTTAATGCTGAGTTTAGTTGGGTTTGTGTGTTATTCAGTTGATCTATACCTGCAATGCTGTGTTTCTATGTGTTGTTGTTTTTAATCTATACCTGGACTACATGAAGGAGGAAAAGAGAGGGATGATTCAGGGAAGGAGCAGAGAAAGGGAATCTGAGGCTGATGATGGGGGGCACAGGGGTGGCCCACACAGGGCACCTGAACACCTATGGCCAGTCCTGCTTTCATGCAGAAGACCCCCTCACAAAGCCATTCCTGCAGAAAACGACTGGCCCCATTATGATAAGATTTCTGGAGAAATCCAAACGCCCCCAGCGTTTATCTGAAAACCCTCACTTTAGAAAAAAAATGTTCTATGTTTTATGGCAGTAACAGATATGTAAAGGCAAGTTTAATTAGGTTGCTAAGTAGCTTTTCCTGACTATTTGCTTTGCTGGAAACCTTTGTTAACATAAATAATGTGATATCCAAACTGAACCCGTGAATAATGTCTGAAACGCCTGCTAGACACAACTTTGAGAGTGAAAAGGCACTTCTGTTCTCAACATTTGCAATACATGGAGGATACAGGACATTGGTTTTAACATGCTACTAAAAGAGCTATTTGCAATAACATGAAGCAAATGAAATTGAAATTAGCTCTTTTCACACTATTTGAAAAACTTTCTATTAGGAAAACATAAAATGCAACAGCAAACATGCAAATCAAGCCCAACTAGAAAAAAAAAAGTCGTTTAAAATTTAATCTTCTCACTAAAGAAAAAGCCTACTATTGCCCTCATAACCAGAAGAAAAGATGCTAAGCTAATGACACTACACCCTTGCGCAAGCTCGCGATCAAAGTCATTTCATGCACATCTTAGTTTTATTTGATGTTTTTTTGTCTGAACAAATTAAGTTAAATTAGAATTTTTAACAATAACCTGTTAACTGCTCCCATACCTTCTTGTGCATCTATGCTTTCACAAACGAAAAAAGAGAAATAAAAGAATTATACCAAGCCCTAGGTTAATTCCACAAGCCTTTAGCTGTTGGCATGTGAATCTGTGGCTTTGCAGCCGTCCCTCACATACTCAAGATCCTTCTAGACAAACCCCTTGCTTTGACCGTCCATTGCTAGGAATTCTAGGCATTGTTCTAGTCCCTGGGTTGCGGTGTGATATTATACCATGGTAAAGATGATAGCTTTATTGACTAACTATAAATCTTTAGATGTAGTTTATCAAAATACTGGCAACTATGCCTGAAGAAGAGACCTAGATAGTCTTTAAAGCTTGCTGTCTATTAGACTTCAATTATCCGATAAAGGTATGATATCTTTAACTAATTTGCTGGATTGTGGTGTTGGCATCAACCATGTCTCTACCTTCTGTTCACACGTTCTCTTCCTGACCTAAATGTCACCAATCTGTTCATATATAATGTTTTGTATATTTTGCGTAAGCAGAATTTTATTATTATTATTATTATCATTATTATTATACTTGTATTAATTTAACAACTTATGTAGCTCTTGTTACACGACATACAATCAAAGAGTATGTCAAAACCAGATGCAATAGGTAAAGAGGGCACCGCTTACAAACTTAACATTGTATAGAATTATATACCGTATTTGCTCGATTATCCCCTTAATGACAAAGCCCGTACATGTACGGGCTCAAAATGCTTTGTTTTCAATGGGTTTAGGGACCGCCCATTGTCCTTAAGGGGTTAAAAGACAAGGTTTTTTTCAGCGCAAATGCTCTGAAAAATAAACCTCGTCTTCTAATCGGGGTTGTCTTCTAATCAGACCTCAAATAGAGGTCTGATTATGAGACTAAGATCCAGATCCCCCGCACCGCTCCAGGGGACCTGGATCCTCCCCCCCCCCCATTTACGGGTGCTTTCTGCTGTATTGCCGGGGCAGCGGGTTCCCCGCACAGTTATAAGTTAATGCCGGGACTGTTCCAGCAAATTCGGGACTGTTGCCAGGTTTGGTATCTTAGTAAGGCCATTCACACCCAGATGAGATCTCCTCCATTCACACCCAGATGAGATCTCCTCCATTAACTGATGAGACCCAGAAACTACCACTTACCGTTCTCCTAATCTTAATTTTAAATGTATAAAGAGAAAAACACAACACAGCAGAAGATTGTCTGTAAGAATTGTTTTTGTTAAATGCCGATTCCCAGTAGTAATTCCAAAGATGAGTGGTGTCCAATTTGCTTCAAGTGTTTTATAAAACATAACTTTTTTTTCCTAAAACCAGTGCCTATGGGTTTACCTGATTCCTTAGGGGGGGTTGCCCTAGATATGTTTTCTTTTAAAGAAGATTTCTGTACCATTGTTTTAGAAGACAAACAGCTACACAAAGCTATTAGGTCAACATAAATGTAGAGTAAAAAAACTACTACGGAAGACAGTATATTTGTTCAGCTGAAACACTGAAACTCACTATAAATCCGATTCTTAACTCAAGGATACTTCAAGCTGCTAAGATGGAATGAGTTATAACAGAGAAATAAAATATAATGGGAACATGACTCTATTGCTTTAAATTGGCAAGGTCATTCCATGGTAGTCTGCTTTTCATTGACACAAAATTCTCTAGGCTATTCCTAGGTTTTAAGGAATTTTAGGAGACGTTCTCGCTTTCATGATGGGTTATGACACCATACGTATCATTTCCCCTGTCTAACGGTACCGGATACCCGTTGGCGGTAACGCTGAGGGGGCCATAGAGAATTTAGCTTGCAGCAGACAATTTATAATTGACAGGTGTTTGGGAATAATGTGGTTTTAATTGATTAATTAAGGGTCAGTAGCTGTCACTTTAATTAAGATGGGTTAGCTTTGCTATGGCCAACAGATTTTAGTGTGTCAATGTTTTTCCCTTTACTGGAATTTTCATTTTGTTAACTTTGATTGATCACATTTTCTAGTCGTTGCTTGTGTCTTATATCATTTTGAAACTCTCTCCACATTACACATTTTCTATATTGTTTTCCGTAGCGTGTATAGTTGTGTATTTTTATGTATGTACATATATATATATATATATATATATATATATATATAAGTATATATATATATATATATATATACACACACATATATGTATACATACAATGTATATAATTGTGTATATATATTCCCCATTGTCTTAGAACACAAATATAAGAATATATAGAAGAGGTACAGTTTGTTTTTAAATGTATAGAAACCAAGCTAGGCTAAAATAAAGGATTTTTTTATTAGTAATTATCTGTACTAAAAGGAGGTGCTGGGCAGCCGACTAGCGCATGTCCACATGCTTACCCTGTAATTCTTTCATGTGCACACTTGAAAGTTACTTGCAACAGACAGTTAATCTATTCATATGGTCAGGTTTTAGTAAATAAAATTTTAACTGTTTTATATTAGCACACAAATGCAACTTATAAAAAAAAAATAATAATAATCCTGATAAAATCATATTAAATAAACTTTTTGTGTGGGTCATATACTGAGCGTAATCACCAATGTGTCATTACTCTATTGCACTACCTGCTGTGATGGGTACCATTGTTTCATTTTATGTCCAAACACAATTACAATGTATCGTAATTACAGGTGCTTTATTATCATTGTTAGAATGCAAACTGTGATTTATATTTATGCATTAAGGGAGGTCAGTAAGTAGCTGATAAAGCAGGAGCTCAATGTGTTTGGCCAGTGTTACTACTGGCCCTGGATTTAAACAGAACAGAATCATTATAACGCCTGTGATGTTTAGAAATGAAATGCAAATTAACTGTAATTATAAATGCATTTTTATACTTATACAAGTGCAATGTGCTTTATTCCGGTTAGTAGTTGCAGAGGGAGAAGAAGACAATGCAGGAATACATGGTTAATAGCTCATTGTGGAAGTGTGCCAAGTAGGTAGGATGCACAGCATTCACTCAGTCCCTGTAATAGATGGTGGTGCGTGTGCTTGAAAATGGATATAATCTGACATTAGCATATAGTTTCCATGGTAAAACATAGGAACTGTCAAACACAACAGCGCTGTAGGATAGACACATGGCTATCCTGAATCGAAGAGCAGACCAAGAGCTGATTAAGGTTTGAGTGTCTCGGACCATTGGCTTCGAAATTATCAGCAAAATCATTAGACCTCTGAAGAACAGCATTATCTTTGCCTGTATGATCCTAGCATCATGTGCTTTCTTGAAAGATGTGTACATTAGAGAAAAGCAAATAAGGTTTTACACGTTATGGACATGCGAATGAGATTGGGAGCTCGTGTCATAGTGGACAAATCACTTGCATCAATAGTAATATTTTGCATTTGTAACCTAAATGGAAAATGCTACATCGAATACATTCACTATAGTCTTTAATGATTTTGACATTTTAAAAATGTAAATAGCACAACCTTTGATTAGAGAATCCCTAATCCAAGCAATTATTGGCCTTAACCAATTAAAATATAATCACCGTGGGGGTCTTTGTCGTTCCTGGAAGAATGTCTTGGAACTGAAGAGATTAAAACATATTTTTTGTAAAGTAAAATATTTGCATATTATATTGATATTGGATTGGACTGACTGTGATTACGGACTATTTACGTACGTTTTCTGCACATGGAAGGCGCTCCACATATATGTGTTTTCCGGTCTAATAGTATCATTTAGGATCGGAGGGTTTATAGCTTTAATCAAAATGGGTGCCTAAGGAAGGCTATGATTGAAAAACGTCAGATGCAATGCACATAATCGGGCATGTATATTACGCTGACAGCAGGAGTCCTCCCACCACTCGGAACCTCTTCTTTTTGTGGCTGCCAAATAAATAAATAAATAAATATTCCTTATCATATTTTTCACAGATATATGGGAGATAAGATATGGTTGCCAATAACATTATGTAGCGAGAAATTCATTTTAGAAAGGACATAATATAATATAATATAAAAAAAGAAAAAAAAAATGTTCTCATTAGCGATTGCTGGCACACATTAGCCAGGAATACAATAACATTAAAGCTTCATCTCTTTTCCCTGTTTTATTTATTTTAAATCTGATGAAGTATCACTTGGCAGCGAAATTATTTTTCCATGTGAGTTTGTTAACATTGAATTAAAATTTAAATGAGATGAACTTTTGATAGCAGATCATGTATTTGGCTTTGACCTGTACTGAACATCGTTGGAATGTCTCATTATTAGAAAGAAAACATCTCTGTGTGTTTTTTTCCTAATGCAGTCCTTTATATATATATATATATATAGATATATCTATCTATCTATATCTATATATATATATATATATAGATAGATATATCTATATATATATAGATAGATATATCTATATATATATATATATCTATATATATATAGTTTTTCTATGCACATTTTTTTATGCGAGTTTGGAACTTGTTAATATTTATATAACAAGGTAAGATATTTAGAAAGAAAGAAATAGTGCATTTTATTTACACAATTTCATTTATAATGTAGGTAGAAATGTGTAACAGGGTTAAGGGCTTTTTAGGGGTTTTTGAGTGGCACAATTATGATGCACTCTATTTTGGGTGGGCATATACAGTATCCACTGCAGTGTCTGTCTAGTATGCGTTTCTGCAAAGATCAGGTCTGTTACATTACAGTCCCCAAAAAAGTATTGTTTGTGTGCAAGACAATGAAAGACCAGGGGGTGTACTTCTTGTTTAGGATATCACTATGTTTAGGAAAGTAAAAGTGCTCGATAGCTACTAGACATGCCTGAGAACATTCCTCACTCAGCGGGGGTTGGGTTACGTTGCAGGGGTGGGGCTAATAACATGAGAAGGTGAGGCTAACCACATATCTGGGCGGAGACCACATTAAATGGGGCGGTTGGGGGTGTGTCTAAAAACAACTCCCGCGACCCATAGAGTTACCGCTGTCAACTGGAGAACTGGAGAAGTGGCACTGGGTGGAAACCTGGAGAGTTTCCAAGTATGACAGTTTATATGTTTTCCAGCAAAAGTTGGAGAGGGTCATACGGTGAGGGAATTTAAATCTGCATAAGATAAGCATTAGACTATCCTGAATATAAGACAAGATCTAGTACAAAATAAGATTGGGCCGACTAGACGGGACAAAGGTTCTCGTGAAGTAAAATGATTTCTCTGTATCAAACACACTTTATTAATTTAAGAAGTTGCATTTGTTGCCTGTAGACACTTTTTGAGAAATATAATTTCAGATGACCCTCTAATAGATAGATAGATAGATTTATGTAGTTATTTGGCGTTTGATTTATCCTTTCCTCTTTTTACTTGGCAGTTCTGCCCTGGGAGTGGTTGACTGTAAACAATATTCCCGTTTCAAAGAATCCTATAAAATACTGTATTTAAAAATTCCATTAAAATCCCATTGCGAGGATGCTTTATGCCTGTGATATATAGTAGAGGATAGAATGCCTTTCCTCTACCGTCTTAGTAATAATGAAGTATGAAGTAATAAGACAAAATATTAAAGGCTAATTAAATATGTTTCGACAAACCGATTGCATATTATATGCTGTTTAAAAACAGTTATATCTGTGGAACTACCTCTTTAAATGAAATGTAATGAAGGCAGCTGGCTCTGGCAACAGCATGATGTATACGTTCTGTGATTCTGTTCAGTCTTTGTACACATCAAATTGTAATCTTATTAAGGTTTTACGATAATATACTTTTAGGTTCACAGTCTGTAGCTACCATAAAAAAGCTATCAGTTCTAGTCATACAAAAGTAATTAACATTGCCAGCCATAGGTAATGAATACAGCCAATGTGCTATTGTAAAAGTAATTTAGAGAAGCAGAAAAACTTATTAACAAAAGTTGTAAACATCTCTCGGAGCCTGATAAAAAGGTAAACTTAAATCATTGTCTATTTTTTTTCCCCTCTGCATATTTGAAAGTCCATTAATATCACCTTAATATGTTTCTGTTGCTTAACAGTCATCATGAGCGGTGTCTAGCAGCATGGAAAGCTGATGCTCACTAATGAGAGTAAATTTCACACTTTAACCTTCTTCTGACCCTCATGTTTCGACATTTAAAAAAAAAAAAAAAAAAGCAATGAAATACAGGGACTGAGTGCAAGTGAATAATTATGAAGACCTGACTTACATTCAAATGCATTCTCCCCATTAGCTTTACCTTCTCTAGATAACTAACTATGTTTTTGGGAGACGGTCCGAGATGCTAATGTAAAGCAGTGAACAAAATGATCGTTTGCAATGGACTTATTTGGGTCATTTTCCACTTTGTTGAATAATGGTATTTGTGTATAAATAAAGCAGGAATCACATTTTCTGATATGACCAAGAAAACCAATGTAAAAGTTCATAAAAGCCAGGAAACTTTATTTTCTTATAAATCCACTTGTTCATTTTACGCCCTGTACATATTTCTCAACATTTAAATGGCCAAAGAAAGGGTTAACGACAGCTAGCTAGAGCAATCTAATATATATATATATAATATATATATTATTGTGATTCTAGGAGGGGCGGTAGCCCCTTTCCCACCACTCGGCCCAGTTACAAGGCCCAGTTACAAGGAAGATCTTCCCAACCAGCCCACTATGGAGGACTTTGCCAACTCAGCTGAACCACTAGTACACCTTACCCAATGCCATGCTCTATTTGATGTCATGTCCCAAAGCTTAGCCATGAGGGCAGCGGCCAATAAATCCAAATACCAGAAGGCTCCAAAAATTCACCTAACCTTACTAGAAATAAAACACCTATGTATTATTTGTATTAATAAATATAATACTTATTTGACAATATATTCAGTAAATATCTCTCTTGGTAAATACGGCCTAACTTAAAAGGTGGACCAGCACATTTACTTTAGCAGTATTTAGTAAAGCATATGTATAGTTATGTGTCACACGTACAGCAGAAAAATTACCAATATAGTAATAAAAATAATGTCTCTTTTGGTAATTGCATTTTTAAATTGCATTACACTCCTTGAGCTTTCACTTATATAGGAGTGGATTAATAAACAACATTTCTTAGGCAGAACAGATTAATATAATAGTAATTCTGTTGACCCTAGAAGAATTGAGTTTTTGTTAAAAGGGACAGTTTTCTTAATTATTAAGCACATCTGCTGCACTGATTATTGCACGTATACCCCATTCTGTTTTGCTGTGATGTCAGGTCCACAGCTTTTTGATTCATTACAAAGGATTCTCTTTTTCATTATGGTATGTTCATGAATCATACTATCACGTTTTTTTTTCCTAACTAGATTAATATGAAATTAAATTGTGCAGCAGTTCCTCCAAGGCATTGACAGCATATTCCCTTAAATGTCAAATCTGGATATATTGCATAAATTTTGCATCTTTTTTGTATAAATTCTAGCTTTTGGTTTACTTCAACTAGCTCCCGTGACCTTCAGTAATATTTGGAATAGTTAAATGTAAGACATGGATAATAGATGTGACGGAGATTTCATTAAAGGTTGCCTTTCGCAAGTTTTTGTAAAAAAAAAAAAATAATATAAATATTTATCATTTGAAATGATTTACTTGGTATTGCAATGCCAGACTTGCATCTAAAACAGAACGAGTTTAACACATGTATATTAATGTATATTAATATGAGTCTCCAGAAGTGGTTTGTAATGTTCCATTTTCTAGAATTCTAAATTCTAGAACCCCTACCAACCATACTGTATGGAAGGAACATGAAGTTCATTATCGCTCTATCATGCTCTCTGTTTCATGATTGTACTTAACACAGCAGCACCATGGTATGCCACAAAGCTTGCATTGTTCTTGAGGGCCTCATCATTGTTATGGACATTGACGCACATCTCAGATTTACATTATTAAAGGTATCAAGTATGTGCACCTAACCGAGACTAATTTAATCTTAGGGTTTCCAAAGACTGCAGCTCTTCCACAGCTGTCCTGTACCCTTTGTGGGTCTTCTGCCAGATGTCTAGCTGGGACATTTGCACCTGAGAAGTAGGTTCTGTCAACTAGTCCACCATAGAGTGCCTCCATTCCTGTAGGTAAAGGTACAAGGGAGCGGGGGCCGAATTTTTAGGACGCAACCACCCCCTCAACACTCAACAAACCCTATTCATAAAGCATTGTCATACAGACAGAACACAACAGGATTAGGCGCATACAAAATTGCCTAAATATGCAACACAAACAAGCTTTAATTAATAGGCTTTTTTAATCTCTCCATTTGTTATGAAGATCTCTGGATATGATATACCGAAGTAAACAAAAAAAAAAGGACAAGACGAGCCAGTGAAAAAATGACAAGCATTGTAAAGATAATAACAGTATGGGATGTGTTTTTGTGCTTGAAGGAAAGAAAAACAACATAAATGTGTATTCATATTGCAAACCAGGCAACAGGTGGATCGACTCATTATGCTTGGGGCTAGCCCAAGGAACACATTGTTCTTCAAGACTTAGTTTGATTTTCTAGATACACACTGAGAGCTCTTGTATATATATCTAAAGTAACTCAGCCAAATGTTGTTTGGTGTTCACATACTTACAATGTGTCAGATGTTTTCTGATTACTCAGTTACATTGCTTAATTTGCCCTTTTATTAGGTTTGTGTAATTTACCGAAAGAAGATAAACTCCCCTCCGTGACTACTTCTCAGTCAATTTTCTTTCTGGTAACCGCTTGTCTTGTTCATATTGTTAATTGCATATCACAAATACCAGTTCCCCTCTGGGTGGTACGGGACACTATGATTTACAATTCCTCTACTCTGTATAACCTCTATAATATACGTTGGATTGCATAGCTAAAGGAATTAGCAACAGAGAGGGAGGTGGTCCTGCGACTTCTACGGACCTCTGATCAGACATCACCTACACTTTAGTATACGGTTCTGGAGTCCACATCTCCACAAACATTTGGAGACAGTGACATTTCGGAGAGAGTGGAACAGCTTCTATATATATATATATAGTATATATGTATATATATATATATATATACACAATATTTAATATAACAGCATAGTATAACTCTAGCATTCATAAGCAAATGATTTTGTGACATTGTGTGAAAATAGAAATATATGGCTAGGTACATCATCTATATGCACCACTGTATGTTCACTTCTGAAGGAGATCAACAAGCTGCTGCTTTGAAATCACAATATAATTGCTAGTTACTAGCATGATTTCAACCTTGCAAAAACGTGAACTGCGTTCAAATAATGTCAGGGTGAATCTTGCTATGATTCGCTTTTCAGTTTCTTCTTTTGAAAATAACATATTTCCCACAACATTGGCACGACTGTTTTGGGGGAACTGGGCTGTCCCGTAACATATGCTCAGGACGCATTGAGATTCTACACTTCCGGAAAAAAAAATGTACATAATGTTTCAGGGGAACGCCATCTCTAAGCTACTTTTCTTTGTATCTACACGTGCCAACGTTGCCATACGAAAGTTATCCCGAACAGGAACCAAGACAAAGGAATAAAATAATAAAAAGGCAAAAGGGTATTTTCTCTTGTACTGTAAGGTTTTAATGAAAAGAATAAAAACAAATCTCTTTCTACATACCTATCTCATTATAATTTTTAGCGTTTTCTTTCGTTAATTTAGTTAATGTTTAGTGACATTACCTGTAAAACAAGCTGGGAGGATCACTAAATAGTGTGCTCTAGAATCGGGGTCTCTCCATTTTTGCTTTTTATGATTAATGAAAATAGATACTGTTGAAATGTATTAATACAATTTAATTTAGGAATTAATTATATACTGCACTATTTTTAATTTAATCTGTTTCTGGGGTAAAGTGAGGTACATACACCCCATCTCCTCCAGAAATCGAGTGGATGTTCCTGGTGGGATGGTGGCAGAATATGGCAAGTTACAAGAGGTAGGTGGTAAGGTACCATGCTTTGCAGGTGTACACTACATAGGAGGTAGCCAGAATGTGATTTTTTTTAGCTGTTACTGAACTATAACTATTTTAGAACAAATAAAATGTAAACCCATTTACTAACACATCTAGGGGCATCATTCTGTGTGATGCCCCAATAACTACATTACTGAAGGCCATGTTTATTAAGTAATGTCCAAGCGCTATGTATGAAGAAGAAGAAGGGGAGCTGGGATCTGTGGGTGCTGCATTGTGTCCGACCTGGGGCAGCATCCCTAATTAGATATATAACTGGGTCTGTTTTGCATGTTTTGGATCCACTGGAGTGTACGAGTTAGTATCAGCTTACAGAATAAGCAAGGGATTCTGGGAAACGGAAATGCAAATGAGCTGAATAGAATAACATCTGTATTTCCTTTTCCACTACAGCTTCGCTTGAGAAATGGAGTGTAAATCTAAACGAGGCATCGATTAGCAGCCATCCTGTCCTTTAAGGCTTATCAGGGTTGCTCAGGTCTCTGTCATTAAATAACATTGGAAGTTGATTAAGATAAAGGTTAAGACTGAATGGCAGATCTTATGGCGAGGATAACTGTGTGTTAGCGGGACCAAAATTAATTATTTAACTCTTTTACGCTCGCTTTGTGTTCTCTGCAGTTCCACAATTTGAAAAAAATAAAAGCTTAAGGGAAAAGTTGAAAAAACATTGGACATTATTTCATCTAAACACCACAACAAAACTGATCCGATCTCTGCTAATCCATTACCAGATGCAGGAGATGAAACATTGCATTTTCTGATCCTTCTACAAATATTAATTCTGTGTATCAGAGGCTGATAAAGGCTAAAAAGGCTGTAGGCTTTAGTTCCAGTTCTGCCAACCTCTTTTAATACTCAAAATGTTTTTCCTTGGAAAAAAAAGTTTAATGACACTTAGGTTAGAGGATTAAAGTCCTTCACCATCTTTTTGTTCTGAGCTTCCTATGAAGGGTTAAGAAGGCATACAAATCCTACCCCCTTTCCCATTGCAGATATGCACTTGGTCTGGAAGTCCAGCCACTTTATGTTAACTAAGTAACATTGTTTTATGTCACGTTTCATGGGGTGTCTTGATCTTGACAGATGACCTTATGTGGTTTAGCTAAAATACAGTACTAAAGCTTCATGTTTATTTAATGAATATATCTGCAGGTTTGGATCTGCACGCTGGTAATTTGTTCTTCTGCATTTGATATATCTTTTGATGGCTATGCAGATGAATGCCCGATTGCCATTTCATTTTTTTCTAGCGAAGGGGATCAGATATAAAATAACGACTTTGCTTTCTGAGTGTGATTTTCTATATTGGTTTGTGTTGGGAAGCAAAGATATAAAACATAAAATATGTAGCAAGAGAATGTATTCATTGCTAATGTTTTTTCAATTTTTATGCTTGCTCAACTTTTCGTTCTTCCTTGCCTAGTGTTTTGGATACTTTCTATCATAACAGTTTTTTTAAACTAGGTGATACACATAAAAACGTAATTTGATTTCTGTATTGAAGCCCTAAGCAAATTCTAGTTTTAATATGTCCCCAGGTTACGTTAGAGGATTGTGATTTTAAATAAATACATTATTATCTAAGACTATATATTGTATATGTTCTCTAAGTTGAGGGGTGAGTAAAAGGTGAAGTCAAAAACCCTTTATGTAAGTCAATGTAAAAAGTCATAGTTTTAATTCTACAATTTGAGCAAAACCTCTCTGTGTCCTATCTACAGTAGTCAGGGCCAGCTCGACTAGCATACGGATGAGCTAGACAACTGCCTATGGTACTGAGCTGGTGAGAGGGTAAGTCCTTATACTTTGATTGATGAGTGCAGGCTGTGTTGGGTAACCTCCGCTCACATATACTGCCAAACTTGGAAGATGAGTCCTTACTCAAGCAACACTAGAGGGCGCTCATTCTGCCACTGCCACTCTACTTAAGCGATCACATGCGCTGAAGTCTGATCTGGTCACCATACAGCCCCAATAAAGCACAAAAAAGTGACCATTTTCTAAAATGATTATAAGATATTCTGCATATATGAAATCTGCCTTGTTAGAACACCCCCTTGCGCTTTGAAGGTTTAATCATGTCTGCCTATCTCCCTTTCCATGTCTCATTTTCTTTGTGTGTATGTCTTTTAATGGAACTCTCTTCCTTTCAACGCACTAAAATCTACCCAATATAAATAAGATACTTCAAAGAAGGAGAGGATAAAAAAATAAGAGTCATTTTATTTCCAGTGATATATTTCACATTGACATGTATACATTCATTCATTTTCCTGTCAATAGGCTGGATGATTGCAGGATCTTGCCAAGGTAATGATCCATTTCCTTTGAGGGGTAGCTTTGTGTGAGTGCTTTTGAAGATGGTCGCTCTCCTTCCATGAGCCCCTCTACCTGACATCTGCATGACATAAGTAATGTCACACATGCTTTGTTGCATATCAAGTAGGGAATCGAGACCTACACAACCATGAGTGGCAGACCAGAGTAAGGAGTCCTGTCACTTTCTAAATCACACTTTTAGCTGGGTGGTGCACTCACTTGAGTGGAAGCTCACACTTTAGTGCATCTAGGCCTTACAAAGCTATGATTTCAGATGTGGTTCTGGTTTGTAATCCTGGTAATCTGCACATAGGTAAATAGACCTGATTTAGCCTACCAACAAATCACCTTGACTCCTTGTAGCCACCAGATATTGTTTATCTATATAAGTTGATTGATTGGGAGTAGAAACGGGGGTTATAGACCGATTTATTTTCATTTTTTAGAACTAAGTTTGTGCAATGTGTTTTTTACACCAAGTTCCTAAGGACCAGACGAGTTTATTAAGCAGAAACTTAGTTTTCTGTCTCAACCTTGCCTTGGTATGAGAGTTCAAAGCAATTCTCTAAAGTTCCATAAAAAAAGTATTGCTGTTGTGATAAGCCCACTTCAGTCATTTATATATTTTTTTTGTCAAATTCTCCTTTGAAGCTAAACAGTTGATGGATTAGCACAATACTAAAGAAAATGCCCTCTCTTATGTGTGAAAGCTTGGTAATTGCAACAAAAAGATGCTTAGTGGTTCCTAATATTCACATAATTAGATTATCTTTCTATCCTACCTCATCTGAGGAAGCACAAGCAATGTATTCCAAGGGATGTTTACTTTGGATATTTTTCTGATGATTTTCCTCCCCTGATTGCATCAAAGGTTGCTGGCAACAAGGCCACATCAGTATATATGTCAACAGGGCAGGCATTTGGATGCAATACAGTCTAATCCTGTTGTTTTTAGGATATGCCACTTAAAGTCTAAAGCCTGACTGGGCAGCTAAACTATGAGTTCAGATATAGTAACTGGATAATAACAAATCCTCTCGCAGAGCTTTAACGACATGGCTGTCTGTGATCCTTAATTGATTCAGAAATGCCAGGCGTTTGATGGAAATGCAAGAGAACATTATGCAATTGGACTGCATACAGTTTTGTGATATACAGACACATTAGAAATACAAAATCCGAGGCTTCTAATCAGGCCAGCATATGTTTAATCCATTCCACACTGAACGGTGCGAATGGGTGATTTTACATTTGCTCGATGATGGCATGTTGGAAGCAGAGTCGGGCTGGTCCAAGGGGCAATTGCCCCCAAGGCCTGTCCAAAGTTCAAACAGGCCCAGTCCGACTCCTGGCGTGCAAGCGAAGGTAAAGATGTAATTGACAAGAGTGGGATTTGATGAGGTAAGTATGTCTTAGCATACTGGAAGTGTGTGTGAGAGAGGCAGTGTGTATGCATAAGAGTGCGTGTTACAGTAAGTGTGTATCTGGAAGTGTGTGTATGTGTTATAGTGTGTGTGTTTTGTGTAGGTGCGTGTGTGTATGTTAGCTACTGGAGGGGCAAGGGCATAGAGGTCAGCTGTACCTGTGCCAGCCCTCCACAGGTTGAATGCACGGGCAATACCGTTCATTTGAAGGTTCGGGTAGTTGTCCAACGACAGATAGTAGAAAGTGTATTTCTCAGCATTTATATCTAACACCTATACTTTTCCCACACCCATGTAGCCACAGCCCTATCCCTCCAGTCCATTTTCACTGCCTGCCACAGCCCATATGGCGTAAGAGGCATACCATCATTTGTAATTCCACTATAAATTATGTTTTTTTTTAAATGCAGTTATAGTGACTGAATGAGTCTTTTAGATGGAGATTTTTTGGTTTGGATGGCACCATGACGTTCTTGTTCGAATGGAATAAGACAGGGTTCTGGATGCTTAAACTTGTGTTAAACACGCAGTGACATGAGACAAAATGGAGAGTTGATTTAAATCCTTTCAATGTATCGGCTTGACATGTTTATAACCTGACCTTTTAAAATAATTGAAATATAAAAATGCCAAGCATTGTCTAGTGGCAAAGTACAGTACAGTTCAAGCAAGAATTGACAACCACTATTACTAAAAGCACAACCTCCATTTAATGTTGTGTTAGAGGTACATCAGACACAAAACACCCTATTGGTTAGCTTAGAGTTGTTTTTTTTCTGTATAATCATTTATCAGAGAGTGGTCTATTCCTAGAACATCTGCAAGGTCACTGTAGAACATGTATTGTATGAATAAAGTGATAACATTCGGTGGTTTTAAATAAGGCAGTGAAGCACATTAGGCCTATTTATTCTATATATCTACTTATTCATTTGTTTAAAACAATTTAGCACAGTTATCTGAGATGATATTTTTATATGTCTGTTATAATACAAGTGGATGAGACATCAGATGTAGTGGCAGGCGAGGAGGTGGTGGTTCAGCTTCATATTTAGCTTGGGAGCTGTCCTAAGCCAGGCTGTCATCATCACACAGTGCCTTGTAAGGCATCCAATGGAGGCTGCCCGGTTGGGGAGATCTCTCCTGTATTCAACCCATTGAACAGTTGTTGGCTAGTTTCAGTAATAAGAAAGAACTGAGTAGATTCCTCTTTAACTAGGGTGACCTCATCCACCCCATCCATCGGATGTACCACTTCATGAGAAGTTTGCCTCTTTTTTTATGCCATTGCGTAGCTAGCCATGTCCCCATGGCCTACCCTGTTTAACACTGACTGCCCGGAAGCACCCAGTATTCCTGAGACATTAGCTTTTTTATTGCCTATCACTAAAGTCTCCTACCTTTCGACTTCAAACAATGCTCTCGTGTGCTTGAACTTCTGTGCGGAAAACTGACTCATATTAGTTTTCTCTTCCTTCCTGTTGATTAGGATATTAGATTTTTTTTAAATCTGGGCCGTGATCAATCTTGAAAACATTAATATGCCTTACAGTCTAATCCAGTTTTATAGAATAACAGTGGTATTTTAATGAAGCCAGAAGACAGAGTGATCTGCTTGGTTATAAAGCTTAGCATTAATACCAAGCTCATGCTGGTGCTGCATATTATGAAACAGCATGGAATGCAGCACAGATGTTGTGGTAGCCATATTTCACACCCTCCAAAAGGTCATGTCACTTGTTTTCACATTTTGAATCAATATTAAGGGAGCACTCCAAATTTTAGCTGTCAGAATTTATTGTGCTTTTGGCACATTCCAAAATTATTCAGATGATTTATCAATGAGCTGGCTTACTGGATAACAATTTTCACACAAACTCATAGGAGTAATGAATGAAGATTGCTCTGCAAACTTCAACACAAGGACAATGCCCAAACCCACTTTAGCGTCTTTGTAAAAAATAACGATATTCAGCGATTAACTTTCCAGGTATTATAGAAAATTCTTATTGCTGTCAGCATGGATATTTTCTTGGTAATGATAGACTTGTGTTTTGCTAAACAAATAAATCCTGATGAGTTTTATGAGTGAGTTGTTGCTTTTCAATGTTTACTGCAATGTTATATGATCCTGCTGAAGAGCAATCATTGAGGCTTCACATTTTGTTATCGCCAGCCATTTTCCCATGTAGCCCACATCTAAACATTAGGCAAGAACAAAACTATTTATAAGAAGGTCCCAGTTTGGGTTACACAATAAGCATAAAGGTTTGAGGTTGCACCTTTAGACTTGGTTTTGGTCACTCTTTGGACATCTTATATGTTTATGTTGGGAATTGACTTTGCACATAATATAATCCTGGATTATCTCTTCTTGGAGACTAATCAATGTAAATAGTACCAGACTGGGACCTTAAGGCCAACACAAGTTTTTGGCCGGATGAGGGCCACACTTTTACAGTGGCTGTGTGTATCTGGAGACATCTGGACTTCATCGGCTGGTTGAATGGACGTACTGGTGGATGGAGGACACTTTCAGGCGCCAGCCCGACTGCCAATCCAGACCAGCCTGTACAATCGCATTCCCTGCGGTTTCCCCTACAAATGACTATTCCTAGAAGTTAAAGTGTTGCTTATTTGTTACATTGCTGCATTTGGATTTTTCAGTGTATCTCGTACAATCTGCTTATCCATATTTAGTAAATACACATCTCTCATATCAGCCTGGTATCCTCAGAGGACCAGCAGGGTAACTTCACAATGATCTGTATATAGATTTTAATATTAAAACATTAGCATTTAGCAGTATGGCTGTGTAAAATATAATATGCTAAAAAGGGCTCTCATATTGCTAATTATATAATAACAAATAAACACACACAATCTGTTGTGAATTACACATAACTTATGTATCTGCTCAACTGAAAATGCATAATATGTACTCAAATGGTTACACTTATATAGATAAGTAGGTAGATTTATACAAACATATATATATACCGTACATACTCTTTTGTGCTTTGATGATAATGACTGCATATTGTCACTTTAGCTGTAACTTATGGTTTTTTTTTACAGATAGAACACTGCTATTTGACTAATTTTAGTACACAAGCCAAGACTTCAAGTGACATCGATGTCCTTGGAGTATTGAAGTAACTATTGTTATTTTTGATGCCTATGTGACACTCTTGGCATGATGCACAAAGGGCACCAATTACAAGACCGTCAATAAGGAAGTTATTGTCTTGACGAGACTAAATAAATTGAACCCACGTAGCCTTGGAATGACCTGTAAAGAATTTCTATGCAAAACAACACTTAATCAGTCTGCGTGTATGCAACTGCACATCAGGCCGTAGGTTTTGTAAGGAAAAACATGTACAGATGTGTTTAACAGGGGAAAGTAAATTATACCCATCATGTGTAATGAGTAGGGGCATATGCTGCCGGCAGATTTCGTGTGCGCTGTTTATAGGTTAGAAGCAAAGTAAGGTTCACATATAGATGGCTCTAACCATCACACGCATGGACACTGTCCGTGTCTTCATGAAGTGCTACTGAACATGTGCCAAACGTAAACGTAATATGTCTTAGTTTCAGTAGAAGCAGACAGAGATGACTTAAATGAGACAATAAAATCTAATTATAAAAAATGCATGATCCAATATGCATGCTGTAAATTGCAAAAAATAAAATAAAATTTTGGGGACTAAATTGTTAATAAATAATAATAATCATAATAATAATTAAAAAAATATATGTTGTATGATCTACTATTACCGGCACTGAAATTCAAATCTGCATATATAAACATGATGCTGTAGTATTGTATTTTGGCTAAAGCATGGAAGTTTGCCCGCCACGAAAAAGACCACATGGGAAGTGAGAAATGAAGCCTATTTTATCTGGCACTTTAAGTGCTGCAACCTCCCGGAGACAAATGGCCACACTTTTGGAGCGTGGGGTCCTGTCTTTCCAGCCAGTTGCACACGAGTGCCATTGGGCACTTGCCTAAGTTTGCCATATAGCCAACCGGACTCCTGTCTTCAGCTCTATAGTGAAACCTCCAGAGTGGTTTCATTTATTTGGAACTCAGTACTTATCTTTAACAGAACTGATGCATCTTCAACTAACTTCAGCTTCAACGTAGAGTGATTGTTTTAGTCAATGAAGAGTTCAACAGGGATAACTCCGCAATAATGTGATCTTTCTGGCAATTAGTGAATGTAAAAATGTAGCTGAAGCCAGAGAATGATGCCCCTTGGGATTTTCTACGAAATACATAAAAGTATTGGGTTTTTTTTTTTTTAAACACTGGCATATGATTAAATGTGACAAAACTGTATCGTTTAGCAAGAAGAAACTCACATTCATTTGCCAAGGACTTCTGTTCAGTGTAAACACTTTCTCCGGATAATTGTCATCCAAATATCAATTTAACATTGTCAGTATACTGAACAAGCATTGATTAATTTGAGTTCATTATGAAATCAAGTTGGTATGTTATTTAACTTGGATGCCAAGAGGAGATGTGTGTTGAGTGCAGAATTAACATAGAGTGCACTGTTTTGTAAATTAATGCATACTTAATATGCATGCACTTAAACAAAGAATCATGGCTGCTAAGCAGTTCGGATATATATATATATATATATATATATATATATATATATACTTGCCTGTTACTAGCAAGAGAAAAGGGATACGTGTGCGTTTCACATACAGGGATGCAAACATAAACATTAACTTCACTGTGACCTCATTTAAAAGTCTGCTTAGACAATTTCAGAGAGTTAAGGGTAGGATAAGTATTCCATTTGTGCTAAGTTCATTTTCTACATTCAAATGAGCTTTGGAAATAAAGTCCTTAACATTTTAAACCATGCCTCTCTCTTTGCTCCAGACTCATGGAGGTCATGTGGAGGACCCTCTAACTGTTTTATTTTGTATATGGCCACAATTATCATTTTTTTGTATTTTGAGCTCACATTCCCTAATGGCACCATTGTTGTACCTTTTTTGTTTCATGGTTTTATAGTAACACAGAATTTCATCGCAGGTAAAAAATGTGTGGCCCATCTAGTCCATTTTTTATGATGTATAGACTGACGTCATAATCAGTCCTTGGACTTGTCTTAGATTCATGCATGTTAAATTCATTCACTCTATTACCCTTTAATACTTTTGATTGGGCTATTCCATTTATCTACCACCCTCCCCAGTGGGTGGGCAGCGCCTCTAGTGGTCTCTGCCTCTGCGATCGTATCTCTAAATGTATGAAATAGAGGGTCAGGATGTGACAGGATATCCCAGTGTGTGGTATCTTAAAGGGCCACAGCACCTTGTAATGAAGTCTATGGATGCTTTGCTGAGCGACACAGCCTTCATAGCAAAAATAGGTCCTTTTAGGAGGTGGGCTTTGTAACCAGCCCATTGTTCCAGAAGACACGGACAGGGGGTTGATCGCCCAAGAGGCCAACCTGCCCGGGCTGCCTCCCTTGTTGACCTGCTGCCTCACAGCCTAAGCCTGACCCTCTCTGTAAAGTAAAACTTGCTTGCATTACATTTTAACCTTTAGATTGTGACCTCATCTTTCTATGCTAAGAAGGCCCTGTAAAAAATATGTGGAATGGGCTCCGCAAATAACAACCTAATAATTTGAAATTTCTGTTCATCTAACTGCATTTTCTAAACTTGTTTATGCTTAAACTCATCATCTAAGCAATGAAGAACATGAAATAGCTTTGGTGCACATCTATATTTCCGCCTCCCTTCATATAACTGACTGTGTCAGTAGGCAATGGGTATAAAGACACTTTGGCATTTCCTACAGCAAGCCTTAGGCAAAGCTACAGGACAGGATGGACAACAGTAGTGGAGAGGCAGACAGGCAGATGAAAGGAAAAGCGAGGAAAGACAGAGAAAGAAGAAGACTGTGACAAACATAGAAACAACTAATTTGACAGCAGAAAAGACACATTTTGCCCATATTTTCTGGGCCTTTGGTCTCATCTTATGTTCAGGATACTTATTTGCCAATCCCATGCACGCAATTGATTTTTATCTCAATTATTTGTACAATTAAAGAGTCCCCCCCCCCAGCATTAATCCTAATCTATCTATTGTTCTTAAATCCTCTCGTTAAATACGGTATGTTATATCGTTTTGGATGATTTTATTTTTTTTTCAAGTCACTATTCTGCTTAGCATTAATGACGGACTCTGTCCTTGGAAACTAATGGTATGAAAACAAAAAAGTACAAGGGAGCATTCAAAAAGAAATGAAAGCAATTAAAGAGACAAAAATTCCCCACAGCAGCCTTTTGGGCAACTATTTGATCTTCTCACCGAGGAATATAAGCTTTTAATTTCCCCTACCTTAGCTTAAATGAACAGCTAAATTGTGTTAATTTAAATCCCCCACAGAGATATTTGTTGACAGAAAAAAAATATTTTTTTGATTTGAAAGAAAGATTAATTAATGCCTGCTTGCAGATGACATTTCATAGGTTGAGAACAAAGATAACTGCATGGAAATTTCTATATTGACAAAGGACTAAAAGCAAGGCGCTAGATTAATACTTGGTGACTTTGTTGGTTGGTGTTAGAACTGCTGAACTTTTAAGTCACTCTCTCGGCTTTTGAGATCAAACAGAATGGCCCAGAAGTAACTAATTATTATTATGTATTGATGTATGTAGCACCATCATATTCCGCAACGCTGTACACAAAAGGTGAGAAGGGTCCTTATAATCTAATGCTAGCTAATAGGTATCCTCTAGCATGCAAGCGAGTCCGGCTGATCTGGACAACATGACAGTTCTAGGTTAAGAACAGCTGGACAGCTGTCATTTCACTAAGGCGATGCTGGATTTAGACACAATAATCATAGACAGGTTGTGAGGTCACTGTGTTTTACTGTGATGTGTTTGGTCTACAACTGTTTGTTCTGACACCTATACAGCATTAAATTCCTTGTTATATATATACATATTGTGTTTTTGTTATCACAGTAATGATTTTGGAGTAATGTGAAAGATTTTCCCTTTAGGTCAGTGAAGCTATGTTTCTTTCACTGTCCCTGTTCCTCTGCATACATTGTACCCAGTGAGTACCTGGGATGTTGTACTCAGTGATTACCTACCGTTTTTTGCTCGAATATATGATGAGGTTCTGAATAAGGCATATCTGGGGGGTAGAGTGACATATCTGGGGCTAGAGTGGTAAGCCTGGGTCAGATGTGTATAACTGGGGTCAGGTTGGCAAATAAATGGAAATACAAACAAGAAATGCATTTTTCTCAATCAAAGTTTTTGTTAAATATGAAAAAATAGCTTACATGTGAACTAATATTTACTAGTAAAACTTTTTTCCTATACGGTAGTCTTATATTCGGGCTTTTTCTTTTTTTCCCCCTAAATTAATATTCAAATTTTGGGGGGTCGTCTTATAATCGAGCAAATACAGTACTCACTCATGTATCAGTAGCATATTTGCATGAGGTTATTTACATGAAAAGCATTTCCCCAGTGGCCGAGTTTGCTACTATATCTATTGCCTTTCCCATCTGTAATATTGGTGTGGATGCTTATTAAACAGACTACGGTGTCACCGCCACTAATTTGAGTGACATTAAATGGGAGATGTTACTGAGTGTGGACGAGTACTCAAATAACTACTATAAATACTTCTATATTACATGTCAGGTAGCTTTCTAAATGTATATTAATTATAATCTGTACAATTACAAAAAAGGACCACCAATCTGAGTGTAGTTGATAAAGTGCGGTTGGAGAAGGGGCGAGGGATGGTTGAGGCAAGAGTGCTGCTCAATAGTGATGACTGAGGGCTGTTGGATAATGTGTACCTTAAGAAAGAAAGAGGGTTTGAAAGAAGTAAAGAAAGAAAATAAAAAGGAAAGAAAAGACGAGAGAGGGATAAAGAGAAGGTGAAAGAGGCTAGAGAGAGAGAGGAACAAAGAGGGAGTAAGAAGAAAAAGCGAGAATGGAAAAAAGTTTTAATGATGGGCACATACACTATACACTATATGTATCTATATATGTACTATGTATATGTTTATATGTACTGTGTGTGTATATATATATATATATATATATATATAATATTAGGCCTCATTCACAATGATTTTCATGCGAAGGAAGCATATTTCATTTCATTTTTGGCATTTTAATATTCACTCCACTTGTACTATGTTAGAATTGATAAAATAAGTAGTAACTCTGCAGTGGGTACGTACGTTGTAAAGTTTGTACACATGCAGCCTTTATTTTATTGGTACGCAGTCAGTCTTTTTTGTTTTTCCTTAACAATATGATATCTCCTCTAGAGGGCTTTTTTGGATTGTCCTAGTAAACAAAAGTGAAGCAGAAGGGATATGAGCATATTTGTTTAGATTTATAAAGAACTGAAACGATTGCCACAAAAGAAAGCTCCAAAGAAATATGAACAGACTTTTAGAAATAAGTTATTATAGTGACAACCAATACAGAATGATATAAGGTATTTTAAATCTAATTAGCCTTGCATAAATCCACAGGGCTTTTCAAACAAAACTGTTTGAAGGGTTGCTGCCAATACATTAGCGGTGGTCTAGGTAATGGGGATTTAATAATTCATTTAAAAAAAGAGGATTTATTTATTTGCAAGCCAATGGAATCATACGTGATGGTTATCATTTTTTGCTTTATTTTATCAGTTCTTAAAATGTACAATCAGCCATGGTCAGTATTAGTTGAACTCATCCATGGTAGTAAATTCCCAATATACCATAAGTTCATCATATAAATTGTACACATTCAGATTTTTAATAGAATGTTTAATTTTATTCAAAGTCAGGGTTGATGTGTTGAACCAGAAGCTTTTTAGAAAACCCAAACGAGCCAAAGCGAGATGTGTTCATGCAAATGCAGACTTTGCTCTCCTATGAGCCCGCAATAAGGAGACCTTGCTTTGTTCCAGGGAGGGAAACAAAAGGAGAAAAAAACACTTACAGGGCACTGCCCGCTATCACTGCGCCAAAAACATGTTAAAGGCCATGTTTTAGTTAATATATTCTGGCAACTCGGGGTGTAATTGCTTATCAAATGGCACTCCAGAACAGTTACGACGGTGATTTAGGTTATTATTTTCTCGCTAAGTGTTCGGATGGCGATAAACTAAGGACAATTTCTTCCATTTGGTAAGAGAAAAAAAAATGTTCTGATGCCCAGAGAGCAAAAAAATAAATGGCACATAAATAAATAACAATTATAAGACCTACAGACGTGGCCCTTGCTATTAAGTGAAATCTAGGAACTTAATACACAAAGGATGGATTAGGGAATTTTGAAACTTTAAAAATCTTAATTTTTTTCACTTAATTTTCTGATTTCTACTTGCACTGCCCTCATTAGAGAATAACGCAGCATAAGTTAATTGACGTTAGGGTTCTCACTTTCAAACGCACATTACCCTTGATTATGTTATGTTCCATATAGATTCACTTTTAGTTTAATTATTAATACGTGTATATTAAAATATATAAGTATATTTTCTAAACATTTTTTTTAACATTTCACTTCTTACCGTAGGTGATCATGCAGGCCACTGTTGCCCCTTTTCCATGCAGTGGCTGGCACCTTAGCCTGTCGACCATATTGGTTGTATAGCTGAGTGATCCATTCTTTTTTGCGAGTTTATTTATCGCACGCACTTAATGGCTAGTCAGCAACATCTAAAATGGAAAACATGTCCTGGAAAATGGCTGATGTTTTCATCATAATCTAACAATCTACAATGCCCCCCAGCTAGGTTTAATCTTGAAACAAACTGCTAGGGAAGACTACATTGGGTGTGAAAATGCTGACAATTGTTTCACTGATGCCTAAACTTCACTGGCCACAGCACCAGAAGCCATTACTACTACTTTAACACAATGGAAAATCTTGGTGGTGTCAGCTAGTGTGTGTAATTCACATTTGATGAGACGTAGCCTCGCGAATTAAAGATCATTATTGTTCATTACTATTTTTCTCATGTTGTATTAGGTGATCTGTGTATCATGTCATGTGTTTAATAAAATTTGTAAGCACGACTGACGAAACAAATATTTGATAGCATAATAGGACAACATACCGGACACCCTACAATACAAAACACAAGAAACATCAACCATTATTCAAAGGTCAAATTATAGTTAAAAATACTATATGATATCTGTCCCTCCTAACCATTACAAATGGTAGTAATTAAAAAATATCTACCCTTTCACAGAAAGTAGCTTGTAAACATTCTTGGATGTGATCCCATTCTACTAATGAGCTTTCAGAAAATACGGATTGAATTAGCAAAGCACTTCCCTTCCACCACTCCTAGAGGTTTCCTGTATAGATCACATAAATCCCAATGTAACTATAAATGATTGTAATATATCTATTGGATCTTCATTTAGATTGTCATCAAGCTCATTATTGCAGTTAACAATAAACAATACATCATTTTCAAATGTTTTTTAGGCATCATCATAAAAAAAAACCCATAAACGCTCCTAATTAAAAGTCGTATGTCACAACTGCTCACAGCGGTGTATTGCAAAAAAGGCAAATACAAATAATGTAACCCTTTTACCCACAAGTCTTATTTCCTTTTTTAATACAATGGTTCTATAGCTGCTGACTGCATCGAGATATAAGTAGTGATTTTTGGTTAATTATTTGTAAACATTGTCAGTCCATCTGTATATAAAGAATTTGATGGCAGATAAGAACTATTTGGCCCAATTTATGCAGATATTTTTAATTTTAATTTAACCTTATCTGGGTCTTTGGTGTTATCTTATATCATTTATGTTTAAATTCCCTCATTGTATTAACCTCTACCATGTTTGTTGGAAGGCTGTTTAGCTTATTTACTGTCTCCAGTGTCAGCCTCCCACCGGTGCTGCAAGGTCCACTCCTCCACCACACCATGGGGTTCGACCTCCATCCTGTGTACCACTTGGTCCGCTGGATCCTCCCGCAGCAACATCCTCCTTGGTATCCTAATCTTCTTCTGCTCTAGATCTGTCTCTCCACAACCACAGTCGCCAACAGCGGCCTTGGCACACAAGATGGCTGTTGGTGCACATCCTGAGCGGAGTGACGTTGCTCTGTTTGAATTTGGCACCTTTTCTCCTCCTATGCATTATAAATGCCTCAGAGACTCATTAGTCCTTTCCCTTTGATGGTCACACATGTGCTCTTCATAGTGTATCCTATCCTAGCATGTCCTATTGATCCTGGTTTGACCCCGACTGTTCTGTTCTCTGGCTTCCTGATCTGCTTTGTTATATGACTACTCTGAAATCTGGCTACCTGACCAGGGCTCTAATATTGCCTCCTTGAACTCTGTCTTTATGACTCCAGCTTGTCTTGACTTCATTGCTTGCGTACCCTTAGAGTTTGTCCCTGGTCTTGGAGGATCATAAAAAAGTCCCACTGCTGCTTGAATCCAAAAGGCTCAACCTGAGGGGGAACCGGTTGGAGGGCGAAGGATTCTTCTGAGACTGATTGGCTTTCTCTTGTGGGGACAAACTGTCCTACACAGGGGTCTTCTCCAATATGCTGAGTGTAACATTTCAAGCAGTATTAACAGTATACCTTCTTCAGTGAGAGGGATCATAGTGATGAGTCTGGTACCGGAAGTGAGTAGGTCATCCACCCAAACAGCCACTTCTATGTCACAGACCTCCGTATGTTGTTAACCACCCTGGGATGGTCAGGGGAGATTTCCCTAACCAGTCCAATGCTCCCCACTGCCCACAAAAGCAGAAAAATGGGGCAGCTACCCAGGCCAGCAGGACTGTGTCCAAAAATCAGAACGGTCTCATGGAAATTAAGACTGTTGGGAGGTATGGTACTGGTAATTTTTTTTTCTAAATGGGGGGAACTTGTCCTTTGCACTCCTTCCTTCACTCTTTCTGTGAACATAACAGTTCTTTTACACTAGAGCAATTGTTTTGCCCTCTACTTTTTAAATGTACTAAGCCAGTGCTGCTACTGCCACATCAAACTAAGGATGATAGATTTTTGAATGGTTTAAGCTAGAAAATGTTTTGTGATGTCCATCCAAAAGATTACCTAAATTGTAATTGCTTCAAAACCGATGGGTCTTTAAGATGTAAATATTTCCTGTTCCTCGTGATTATAAATCAAACACAGTCACAAATGGGTATGCTTCCAAGATTTATTAAAAACACAGCATGATATATGGGTTTCTCTGACATAGAAAATATCCTTTTGGAGGCAATTTAAAAACAGAAGCATCCGGGGAGATGTAGAATAGAAAGAACAATGATGGTCTTTTATCCCTAAGCCTTTCTATACCTAGCTGTAAAGGGATTTCTGTCTGTCCTGTCTGCTATCCTCAGGACTCCAATATTGGTGTATTAAAAAATGATTTTACACCTTAAAATGGCCCTATACATTTAACAGGTTAAATAGATTACCTTGATATAGGTTCTTTCAAAGAGGACAGCCAGTCTTATAAATGGGTTTATGTGGATATTATATATCAATCAATTTATATAAAAATCAATATTTGTCTCAATTTTAATTTATTGTTAGAATGGGGGATCACACTGAAATATACTTCTGTGGCATGTCTAACTAAAGAAATGTGATTTATTACCATAGTCGGTGCAATGTATATGCGGCATTAGAGTCGATAAAAACATTGCTGGTCAGACAAAAAAAAATACACAGTGTTTATAGGCCAAAGCTTTGAAGACGATGTGTCACAGCAGGGTTACAAACACCATATAAAAATAAAAAGCATCAAAAATTCATCTAGTGCCAGTCAAACAAGACATTTCTTGAAAATGAGAATACAAAGCAATATGAGCAATATTATGCAGCGGCAGACTTCATTGTCGAAGACATGCTGAATTGTTTCTTTAAATTGTGTCAATAATGTGATTGTAATTAGTAATGTTTAAGCCTGTAGTAAGTATGGAACGCTATAGTATTCAGATTATTATTTTTTACTTTATCACATTCGAGCCAATGCCAAACGACGGTTGTTACCAAGTCGCCATCATCCCTTCCAACGTTTCTAATGGCCTAACAAGGACACTTTTGTTTAAGGGATTTGTTTAGAGACATGAGCAGGGAGCATGAAAGGCTAAAACGTAATTCTGCGATCTACTCATAGCGGGTTATGTAGCTGGGTAAGGCCCTTAAAAGTACAATATATTATTTTGATGCAGTTTGTAAGCATATTCTTGCAATACAAGCAAACATTCTTAACTCCTAGAAAGGTGGAAAGAGAGATTAAAGTCCCTGAGTAGGTTTGCCGGGGACCTGTGGGAGCTATATAGTACCTTTAAAACACAGATTTTGATGACGGTCTTGCTGTTGCGCTAGTCAGTACTTCAGTTGATTAGGGATAAGTAAATGATAAGAGATTAAAGTGGAAAAGGCAAGATCATTAAGCCCCTCCATCTGTGCCTTATAATGCTCCTAAAGAAATTAGCACTCCACACACCTTCTTAGCTTGCCTTATGAAAAATCTGCTCGTTTATGTTGACTTCAACATTTATTATGTTTATACTATGCAGAAATATTCACTAAACTGTAAACCGAATAGTCATACGGGTGAAATGGTGTTAGCAGAGTTAACTATGCATTGTTCAGGGCCATAAAATGAAGAAGAAACTTGCCATTCCACCTTGAAGTTTGCATGTAGTCTTATTATATTTGTTTTTAATGCTACATTCTTGAAACCACATTTTCTACTTCATAGTATTCAAACTACTTTTTGCTAAAAAAAAATTCTGTTTTGTGATAAAAAAGAGCAACACCCTCCAAATCTTAAATGAGCGTGTGACATAAACTGACCTCTGTGATTGGAGGCAAGTCTAATGATATCACTTTATGACTGTATGTCTTTGTGGACTTCAAAGATTATGTACCATTGCCCGACACCTTTTTGCGGTGTTTTCATGTACAGCTAATCAAACACAGATATAACATTTATGTTTTTGGTTAAGTTTAGGCAACAACATTCGTATTTGTAATACTAGAAAATGAAGTTACTTAAAAAGGTTTGTAACAAAATGGAAATGCTGCTTTTCAATCTACAGCCCACTTCTGAAAGCTAGTATGAAAATCCAAATGACATTTTTAATTGACCTGTCTTTTGTCGAGGTATTATAGCTGCTGCCGGTTGGCGACCTATACGGTGCGCGTAGCTGCTCCTCATAATCTGTCTTACTGACACAGACTTATTTCTTTATGATTTATATCTTCATTTTTCTTCATGGGTGTCAGTGGACCAATTGAACTTTATGCGTCTGACAACCAAAAGTTTTCACAATCTCTGTGAATTATTTGAGCCCCCAGTATATAAACACGTTTAGTGGGTTATACATAGCAGAGGGACATTTTGTGTCATCCCGTTCATTCAGGATTTAATAAAGCAGAGAGAGACCTGTTGTTCCCTTGGAGGTAGTTAGCGCCAGGGAATCATTTTGCCCTCAGCTTCAGAATTCAGGTCTTATTTCACAGAGGTCTTTGTGAAACACCCCTAAATAAATCACTAGTGATTTACTGAAGGTCATATTTTGTTATTGCTCCCATGAGTGTAAATGCTGAAGGTCAACTGTCTTAAGGGGTTAACATTTCTAGTTCCTGCATTTATTGATCACCTGCTCCTGTTTTAAACAATGCCTGACCAAGGATGACTTGGTCATCATGACCAGCGACCGCTAAATGAATTGACTTAATCCACCGGTCGGATATGTGCGGACGCATGTTATGTTTTATACCGACGCAGTGTGCGGCCGGGCATATCCAGCTGCCAGACACACGTTGGACTGGCAGATTCGATGTGTATGGAGCGCTGTTGGCCAGCAGCCCACCGGACATTTGGCTCATGTGCCAGATGGCCACTCAGAGCATGGTTTCAAGTTGAATACAGGCAAGACCAGGATAGTCCACGAGGTTTAGTATGAAAACCGCAGGTTAACAAAACAAGAAAATATCTAGACCTCCAAGTACATTAACCTAGTCATATAATCTAAACACATTGGTTGGATTTGAAGTGGGATGCCATTGGAATGTTCTGTTCAGGTCCTTAAAGGGTAAATATCACTCTCCAATGCTCTCATAATTTATTCAGTGCATAATCACTCCGCAATACATCAGCCAAACATTGTCTTAAATGAGATACGATGTAGCTTGATATGATAGGAGATGTAGCCCAGAAAAAGCTGAGAGGGAAGGAGGGCACTGGTCAGCCATACGATTTAACAGTTAATATTGGACCACCGATAGTGTCATAATTTATTAACATTTTATTTTTTTATTTATTTTTGGTGTGACCAAAGTATCCAAAGTGTTAGTTTCGCCTGGATTAATACACCAGTAGCGTCATACATTGCTAACCATAAATGCATTGTAGTGCAACTAATCCTCTCTGAACAAGGTTCCTAGCTGTCACCTCTCATTTTCCGACAATGAGAATGACAGTCCTCTGTTCCAAAAGAATGGCAAGTGGGAACCAAAAATAAAGTCTAAATAAAGTTAGAAATGAAGATTTATTTGTAACCATGACATCCCAGGGGAAATAACACTGTGCATGACAAGGCAGTGCAAGGCACACATACCCAGAACAATCTAAAAACTTGTGATCTTGTCAAATCTAAGAAAAAAATATGAACAAGATCAATTCATTTTAATCACCAAATCCATTTTACTCTAGCGCAGCGTTCATCTGCTGAAACACATGTATTTTAGTTAAAAAGAAGTGGACAATACATCTAGCTTCTATTATATATATTTGATGTTGCAGGTGTAGGCATCTGTATAATGCCATATGGGAGACAAGTAAAATTAGCTGTATACAGAAAGGGCATATCATCTTACGTAGAGGAGAAAGTGCTGACTGATAAGTTACCGGTGTTATTCAGAAGTCTGACAGTCTGACATAAGGCTGGCTGTCACTGGAAAAAGTCAAATATTACATGCATAATGAGTTTGATGGCAAAGGGACATATATAATTCGCCGTCAAACTCACAGAACGTCACCTTGATCTCTCAATGCATGCAATATTTTATTCAGTGTGTATATATAATATTATATATCTATATTATACTAGTATATAGTATTATATATATATACACACATATGTATGTGGGTGTTTAAATGTATGAGCTGAGCATTCCTCCTACAGACAGTTTCAATCTTTGCAGCTCAGGCTCATAAACAGAGGTCCCAGGTATTCTGGAAATTCTAGGCCTATCGAAGAAATGTGAAAAAATGTTTTTTTCCATCTCCCTGACGTACACAAGAATATTCTTGATGTATGCTCTCCCTTTTAATGTCTCCCAACCTTCTCCATGGATCGCTTCCGTGTCTCGTCTCCTTTTCTGCAGCTCCGCTTCTCTTGCATTTTCTTGCTCTTCTGTCTTCTTTTTTCATCCGCTTCTCTCCAGTATCACCTCCATTAACCAGGCCTCCTGGAGAGCTTCCTCTAAAGGGCAGGGCCTTCATGCACACATCCTCGCCCCCAATCGAAGGAACAGGGGAAAGGCTGTCCCAGTGGGGCATGCCGTGGCTCCACCATTTTGTGGATGTACTCCAAGGTACCAGAATAATGAAGACGGATTTGCGGAGAAAGAGAAACATTTCTGCAACTCTATTCCTCGGCGAAGTATAAGACTGGGATGAGCACTTATCAAGGCACTCAAGGTGCACTGAAGAAATCTAAGATAAAATCTGTCTAGGTGGAATACTCCATGGTTCTATGCTACGCCTAAATACTGTGTGTAAAACAGCAGGCTTATGAAAAAGAGGGACATGATGGGTAAAGAATGAAAAAGTTAGATACCTCATGAGTTTCTGTTATGTATATATTTTTAATATATTCTTTAGTGGTAGGTTTCCTTGCTCTATGGGGTTGCAGTCTGTTTATTTTATACATCTGCTGGGAAAAAGAATCCAGAGAGATATTTTCAACAGGCCCTTTCCTTTGGCATTGCCTTTGGAAACAGAAATGGTTTTAGGCAACTTGAGAATGGTAAAAACAGGATAAACTAAAAACATTGTTATATCTATATTAGATGACGTTTTATGACTTCCTAATTCTTGAAGGAACATTTTACCGTCCTTGACAGCATCACCAAGGAAAAATGGATATTAAAGTACTTTGTGAGTATGTAAACATACATTATTTAATGTATTCTCCAGTGGCAGGAAAGTTCTCCCATTAAAGTGCTTTCTATGCATGAGCACAGAGTTATTAGAATACCCCCACCTAACGCTCGGGTCCAGCTGCCCTGCTCTCTTACCTGAAACTGGCATTTTTTGAAGAGATGCAGCCGTGTGGATATTTGTTTATGTATTTGTTCTATACTGTTATGTTACAGTCAGTATGTGTATAAAGTGTGTGTGTTTTATATATAATATACACACTGAGTCTAATACAATATACTATTATAGAGTGTGTAAGTGTATTGTGTTACCACGTGTGCCAGCATATGATGTTATCATGAGTTTGTATGTCAGCGTATGATGTTGGAGGGGTGAGCCTAGGTTGGTTGGGGAGGAGGAGAAGGGAGGGGGGAGAAGAGGTATGCATGTTAGTTATAAGGGGGCCTTGAAGAAATACTGCACCCACACACTACTAACCCTAGGCTCACCCTATCTTAAGGATCTTAAGGCAGAATGATTGGTGGAGCAATAAGTGGGACAGTGGGGTGGACATGGGATGGACCAATGGGAGGAACATGTACTGGGCCCCAAGATTTCTTCTTGGCGGAAGATACCCTGTATAATGTACAGTTAAATCAGTAAGATTTCTTCAAAGTCTACCCACCCATTGATTTATGCATTATGCAGGGCCTGCTCAGCCTTTCTAGCTGGAGAAATGAATAATGAAGTGAGTGAGCCGGAAGCACACCTTCCCCTTTTAGCGAATAAACCTGTTTGTTTATGCTATGTACCAGTTAAATGAGTGAGGGCCGCACTCCAAAAGGAATAAAGGAAAGACTGGTGCTTAGGGCTAAGAGTACCCTCCAAGCACTAAAATAGTGAATACAATAAATTGTATAAGGCAAGCACTAATAAAGACTGCATGCAAAACTCATGTACAAATATGAATATTTGTAAAACTGTATGAACTAACACCAAAGTTCCAAATATGTACCAAATATACAAAATAGGACGGCACAGGCAGCTATCCAGTGTGAGATTGCCCCAATGTTTCGGCTGACCATAGTGCCTGATTTTATCATCAATATGCTTCTTGTTATATTCAGTAAATCTCATGCAATCACTAGGTGGATATTACTCTTAGCAAATATAGGCCTATTTTTTGAGGTCAAGGGGAAGCTGGTTGTTATATTTCTGCATGACAGTTTGGTGACAAGAAAAAAAGGAAGCAACGGAAGGAGGACAGTGATACAGTATGACAGCAAGGACAATGATATATAATAAAAAGAACAACAGAAAGGTTTTTAAGATAATGCAACGTCTGGAAAAGAACTGCTGATGTTCTCTTCAAGATCCGAGCCGCTGAGATTTTATTTTGTTCAGCAGAGTGATGCCAAAAGAGAGGCTAAGAGGTAATATGTCTCTTAAGACACTTTGCAGCATTTGCTTAAAGTAGCGCATTCAATCTTCATTTAACTGCAATCTGTACATTGTCTTCTTAGCAGAAAGTTCAGTATTTAAACCAGGCACATTGATATAATAAGACCTGTTATATTTAAGAGCACCTCAACGAAGGAACCTAAAATTGGGTCTAAAATTGTGTCTAAATCAACTTACCGTAAAATAAAATTACATATAAACAGTTATATATGTATATGATTTTGAAGTGTACTTTGCCCTATACCTAGATATTGGCCCTGAATTTCAGTGGCAAGGTTCCATATGCTTCTTTTAAGAAGATGGGCTTCTTCTACTTAGTCCTAGTTCCCTTTGTCGAGGATTTTAACATCTAAGGTATGGTGCTATAGTTGAGCAGAAACACAGATATTGCCATATTGGTGCTAGAGAAGCTTGTGATAGCTTTTTTTGTCCATAATTTATAGATTAAATGAGTAATTAAAGAGTTACATAAGCGTTTTAAGTCCCTAAAGAGCTTTTGTCCTGGAAAGCCTTCTTATTTCTTTATGAGTTCAGCACACATCAGAACATGCCTTGAATTCTAGAACTTTAGGGCTGAACACACCTGGATGTCCTAAATCCACCCGTACGTTAATTTCTCAAGGAAACATTATTTTGGACCCTCTGTATATAGTATTGTACTGGGTTTACAGTGATATGCAAGTGCACGAAATATAAATGTCTTGCTTACCTCGCTATAGATTTTGAAGGGACAACCTTAATACGTTTCTCCTCTAACAAGAGTGGAGCTGCCCATTTATGATACATATTTTAATTTGTGGAATACACAACAACTATGCATCATTCAGGGCCAACTACATACTGTGAAATAAAGGAATTAAAATGTTGAACTTGTGAATAGTTAAATAGTAAATAACACAACTCCATGACATCACTTCTCATGAAGAGAGAAAAGGCAAGGCATGTTTATAGTAAAAAAAAAAACCCTTGTATCAATTTCCATATGCTGCCATTTTTCATGTAGGTACAAAACATTTGGGTGCATTTAATTATCTTTTTACCCTGTCTGTTTAAATTCATGGTATGACAACGTTTAGATCACAGAATGATCACACGTAGGATGCCATTGAAGACAAATAAAATCAATTTTTGCTTAGGCAAGCTTGCTACATTTATTATGAAAGCCATTTGAACTTGGACATAAATGTATCCATTCTTTTGTCAGTTTACATCAATTACTGGCTTTCGCATACTATCATTTATTATAAGCCTCAAGACGAAACCCAGGACCGATATGTATGGCTGCCTAGAAATTAACAAAGGGGAACAAGTTCATTTTTTTAAATATATGTCATGGGTAAATCATTTTGTATTTTATCGGAATTGTTTGGGACTTCGGTACATGTCTCCAATTATTCTTGATATACAGTAGGTGGCAAAATTGTGCAACATGCCTTGAATGGAACATAGCAGAATAATCGCCAGTATATAAGAGCAGCAGCCCTGCTTTATTAACATACAATATTTAATGACTTTATAACTATTACTGCAGAATGATGCTGTACAGCTTTATTGTTATGCATAAGAAGGTGACTGATTAATAATGCAAAAACATTAATACTCCCATGTGGTCGAAAATGAATGGGAGGCTTTAGCAGATGCTTAATGAGCAAAGTCATAATTTGTTTAATACTTCATTTTCTCTTTCTCTGCTTTGACATTTTAAATGCATTATAGTTCTTTAAAGCCAAAGCCTGGATCAAAATATGCTTTCGGAAACACACAGTAAAAAAAAAATAATAATACAATATCCATACCAAATTAGAAAGAATGATTTTTAACCGATTTAATGCATGTTCAATCTGTAAAGATGATTTTTTTTCTGCCTCACTTATATAGCTTATATTTTAATTGTTTTGTCCTATAAGTTAGAAACGGATGAAGGTCTCATTTTCAGTGTCTACAGGACCGCTTAATTAATTTGGGTAAGTGCAACATTTCAGTATGTGCACTAAAACGATGCCATTTTACATGGTTCTTAAAATGAATAATAGATCTCCCCATTCTATTGATTTTTTTTTTCATTTTAGATTTTACAACAATGCATTTCTCAAGCCCTGTTCCAAAATGTACCTAAGTATGAAGACGCTACATGCATACCAGTATCTCAGATAGCTAGAGACAGATACAAGATGAACCGATTTCAAGAACTTTTATTCCTTCCCTATTCCATCCTATAACTGTATGATCCTTGATAAATCATTTCTGTTCCCCTGCCTCATCTTATCAACATCAAAGTGAAAAATGCTATCAGCACTGTCCAACTCATTCCTTGGAGATCTGCCATCCACACCACACTAAATTAACATAATTTGTGACCAACTATAGATGACTCTATGAATGTCTTTAATGGAATTTGTTATGAAGAATAACAAACATATGCATCTCAAGCTTACTGATCGGGGGGTGTTTATTTTTACGTATATAAAAATATATAAAGACATAACAAAGGACGCTGGTGGCAAATACTAGGTGTATTATTTTTAGATAATTTCTACAAGACACTGGTTCTTGAGATCAGCTGCAGAACTAAGGTCCAATATGAACATACCCGGTATTCTTGTCCATATGTTTTATTTGGGTCATAACTCTTCACTTAAGATCATGAGTACATTTCTGACATATAAAATAGCTAAGGTCTAATCAGGATTATATTTTTAACACACTAGTGTTACCTAATATAAGTATAGTAATTATTATTAATATTACTGTATTATTGGATGAGCTTTCCAAAAAATGTAAACAATTTGGGAGAAATCACAAGTCCATCCAGTGTTATAGTCCACAAATTGCTATTTTTTTTTTTGTATCATAGTCGCCCTAATCTTGCATTATACTTGGCCGTAGTATGAAAAATAGATATGTTTTATAGTATATCCCTCTGGGACTGTAGGAAGATAGGCAATTTAGCCACTTCTAGCATAGTTACATAGTTACATAGGCTGAAAAAAAGACATGCGTCCATCAAGTTCAGCCTTTCCTATATCTGATAATTTGTTGCTGTTGATCCAAAAGAAGGCAAAAAACCCCGGCTTCGCTCTTTCCAATTTTGCACTAACCAGGGAAAAAAAATTCCTTCTTGACCCCAAAA
>VKOC01000744.1:0-12864 GCA_009364415.1 Spea multiplicata
AAAGACAAGCCGGGGTCAGGAACCAAGACAGGTACTCAGACAAGCCGCGGTCAGGAATACAGAGATCAGCGAAGTCAGGAACAAGCCAGGAATCAGGAGCCAGGAGGGACGTCAGAGAAAGCCAGGGCATACACAGGAATTCAGGAACACAGCGATAGCACTTGCAGCCAGAAACAACACAAGGGCAAGGAAGAAGTGAAGTTCAGCTTCTTAAATAGCCAAAAGGGGCTGGCTGTGGGCTGGACAATGGGCTGAGTCACAGGAGTGACAGGAGTGTAGCTATGGCAACCCAGCCAAGCTGTATAGCCTCCAGTAATGCAGCAGAAAAGCAGCTAGACCATTACAATATCATATAGTGAAACACATATATCATATAATGAAACGCATGTATCATATAGTGAAACGTATATATCATCTACTGAAATTTTTCATATATCATATAGTGAAATGCATATATCATATACTGAAACGTATATATCATATACTGACATTTTTTATGTATCATATAGTGAAACGCGTATATCATATACTGAAATTTTTCATATACCATATAGTGAAACAGATGGAGTGAAATTTGGATATATATATATAGACTGAACTGGTCATCAGTCACATGATCATGACCCTGACAGGTTGACTCCGCCTCCTAGAGCTCATTATGAGCTTGCTGGTAAGCAGTGTAGGCCTCTCTATTGAACTGGGTAAGTTTTTCTTCCCATTGTTTTTGTACATTTGAGCCCCTTTGTTTAATTTGTGATCATTTTCTGCATTTTGAATTGTGTATTATATACATTTACGTTAGTATCTGTGAAATGATTTTACTGTGGTTCAATTAGTTTCATTGCTAATGCTTGTCACAAGATGGCATGATGCTATCGTGTGAGTTTTGGATGGGGGTTCTGGGGTGAGATGGTGACTTGCTTGTTTTGATCTTTTTAGGGCATGTGGAATTAATGTTTGAAGTAGTGATGATTTTGGGGGTTCGTGGGGTTACATGTGGATGTGCTGCCTTGAGATGGTCTGTTGTGGGATTAGTGGTTTTGGGGGGTGGAGGAGGTGTTATTACTTCAGGGTTTTTTTTATGAATTTTGCCATTTCATTATGTTTATCTTTTCATTAAAAAGACAGTGTAATGTGGGTTTGATTTTTTTTATTTTAAACTAATTGGATTGGTTGTCGAATTTTGTTATTGATATCATTGTTCACACCTTCTTGTTGTGTTGGGTTTTTTTAATTTTCTTTTCCTTTTCAGGCTCTGTGTATGACTTGTTTTTGCAGCTTTTGGAATATTTAATGAGTTTTTCCAGACACATTGAAGATTATTTCTAAAAGGTATGTGGTGCATTAACCATTCCTTAAATGTACAGAACACAAAACATAGTGACATATAGGGGGCGCATGCACATAGTAAAATACAGTGGTACACTATAAATATAGGGACACACAGGGTGGTACATAGACAAAATTAAGGACATGGGGGGGACATACAAGCATAGGGACACTGGAGGACACAATATAAATATAAAAACACATGGGGGCACAAAAACATAGGACCCACAGACAAACAAAATAAAAACATAGGTACACATATATACAGGGAGACACACAAAGACACTCATAGGGATACATAGAGACCAACACACACAGGAACACACAGAGTTACATAGAGGGGTATGCTTGAAAAGTAGTTCATTTGCATATCAAAATACAGGTAATGTCATCATAGACGTGAGGAAACCTTTTCCTAATTCATGCACTTGCTTGCATATCTGTTAATACAATGTATAGATTATTCTTCATCATTATTTACTCTCTGTATTCACAGTATAAGCAATGATGAGGTTGACTCGGTAACCTTTAATATGGGTACATCAGATGGAGAGTGCCCTTTCTTTGTGAATTAAATTCATCCCATTTGTGAAAGGAAGAAAATACCTACAAATTGTTGCTTCTCCCTTTCCAAGTGTCACTTCTTGCTTGAGCTCAGTATACTTTTGATGCTCAATTTCTGATTGATTTATCTTTATTTTTTCGTTGTATTTGAAGAAGATTTTACAGTTTGATCACCCTCCATGTCCTTGTTCCTGGAGCTCAGTTTACCCCCCACATCTTACAGTGTATTTCATGTAAAAGATTTTAATATTGTAATTGATAACTTCTTTTTTTATAAATTTTTTAAATCTATTTTAAATACAACCATCAATAACCTATTGAAAAAGTGTTTTTGTTCATTTATATTTCATTTATATTCCATTTTATTACATTTGTAAATACAACAGAAGAAACTTTGGAATTCTTATTAGAGTTAAAGCAATGCTTGTCTCCAGTACAAATACATGCTTTCTCAAATGATTGCAACATTATTGAAAATCTAAATAGGAAATTAGAAGATTACTTCAGAATTTTAAGTGCATAATTGTTTGTTTGCATTCTGTGGTAATTCAATTCAAATATCCGAACTATGTTCTATACTAGATGAATTGTATAATTTAACTTATCAATCAATCTCCTTCCAACTGCCGCTTCCTCCCGTCAAATGGTGGTGGATTCTGATTGTTTCCAATATAGAGGTATCAGGCAATGAGCTGCGTTTATTAGATGTCGAATGACGGACCGCTTCATGGATGAAATCGAACCAGGTAGGTGAAGCAGCAGTCTGACAGCAGGTGAGAGCGGGAAAGACATCCCCGTCACCTCCTCCACAAAGCTAAACACCCCGGACCAAAAAGGTTGCAATTTTCGGCAACTCCACCACACATGCAAGTAAGTGCCCTCCAACAAACCGGGTCACTCCCCGGAAAGACCCTGTTTAAGGAACACCGGAGTTCTATACCACATAGTTAACACTTTGTACGCATTTTCCTGGATTTTAGAAGCTATGGAGCACTTATGAGCCAAGATACAGATCTTGTCCCATTGCTGATCGGAGAGAACGACACCAAGAGCCTCCTCCCACATTCCAATGAAGGACGGGGGTGCCTTGGGAGCCCTAGTCAACAGTAAATGGTAACCTATAGAGATTCCCCCCCTGGGCAGGCTCTCCAGCCGTGTGAGTTTTTGAATTCTGTCAAGCTCCTCGACAGGTTATGTTTGTCAGGGAGGGATATCAAGTATCGAGAAAGCTGGTGATATCGGAAACAGTGAAGCGCGGACGTTGTGACACTCGGAAAAGCTCGCCCAAGGGGGAGTGGGGCGCCATCACTCCAGAATTCCAACAATAAGGTGGTAGGAGAAAGACCCATGGACCTCAGGAAACCACCCTCCATACCCATCCAAAGGAGAGGGGAAGGACGAAAGCATGCCCCCGACCCCCCTCTGCCGCCACAAACAGATTGGAGCTAACCAACAGACGGCGACCCCCCTGGCGCAGCCACATGCACGATCTCAAGGCGAACGGAACAGATGCCTGTTCCAAAGCAATCCACAGCTTGGATGGGGGTTGGTGACACCACTCCAAGAGGCGTTGTAAATGCGCCGCACATTAGTATCGGGAAGAGCGAGCCCTCCTTTGTCTCTGGGACAAATCAGCAAATCATATCGAAGCCTAGGACTCCTCCCCCACCACACAAAACTAATAATTAAACTGCGGAGTGTACGGAAAAACACCCTTGGAATGGTAATTGGCAAGGATTGAAAAAGATATAGCAACCGGGGAAGTACGTTCATCTTAATTAAATTGATTCGGCCTTGCCATGATATGTGAGGAAGGGACCAACGAGTCAGGTCATCTCTGATCCGGAGCAAGAGCCTGGGGAAATTCTCCCGAAAGGCCGCAGTTAGGTCTCTCGGGACCCAAACCCCCAAGTACTTCAAACTCCCATGACACCATCTATAGGGGAAAGAGGTCTGCGCCGCGGCTGCCTCAAGGGCGTTCAAGGACACATCTAAAGCCTCCGATTTATCTACATTGATCTTGAAGTTAGATATCTCCCCATTCATACGTAACTCCTTATGGATATTAGGGAGTGAGATGGTAGGTTGTGACACTGCAAATAACAAATCATCAGCGTAAGCAGCTACTTTATATTGGCGACCGCAACACTCCAGGCCATGTATGTCAGGGATAACCCTAATAGACTGCAGGATGGGCTCATGGGAGAGAGCAAACAAGAGGGGTGAAAGGGGGCGTGTCCCATTCCTCACCGGAAAAACATTCATGCAAATTCACGCTGAGTGGGATGAGTACAAGGAGGTGATCCAATTGAGCCAAAGCGGGCCAAAGCCCATGGCATGGAGCGTTTGGAACATAAAGTCCGCTGCTTCATACAGCAGTGATCGGTGCCGGCGTTTCTGCCGGGAAGACGGAGAGAAACTTCCACGCGTCTGCAAGGTAGGTGCCTTACAGGATCCCCCCGCAAGACGCGACCTCTGGGGGCGTGGGGAACCTGGCTTAAGGGGATGCAATCTGTGGAATCTTCTAAGTGCCCACGATGGATCCTGGAATCAACGATCTTTTGTACCACATATTCTTCAACCCCATCGATGACAATGGGAGCAGGCAGAGGAGGTACTCGACCAGGAAAAGGGTTGGCTACCCATGGCTTAACTAAGGACACATGGAACACGGGATGGATCCAACAGGAAGTGGGCAGTTTCAGTTGCACTGGATTTATGATCTTTGTGATGACGTAAGGACCAATAAATTCAGGTCCCAATTTTTTCGATTGCACCCGCAGTCGCAAGTTACTTGTGGACAACCAGACTTTGTCGCCACAGCGGTAGGTAGGTGGGCTGGATCGATGACGATCTGCATATAGCTTGTATGTTTTACGAGCCTTGATCAGGTTTTGTTTCAGGATTCGAAATTGTCTGGCGAGTGCGGTTACTCGGTCCGTAATTCCAGGAACCGTGGGTCCGGTGGGTAGACCAGGAATCATGGTAGGATGGTAGCCGTAGTTCGCAAAAAATGGTGACATTTTGTATAGAACGTTGTTTTTGATTGTTGTAGGTAAATTCCGCAGAAGGGAGGAACTGGAGCCAATCATTCTGGAGGTAAGTGGTGTAACATCTCAAATACTGTTCTAATATTTGGTTTAGACGTTCTGTCTGACCGCTGGTCTGAGGATGAAAGGCCGTGGACAGCGTGGGGCGAATGTGCAGATTCCAATAGAAAACCTTCCAGAAGCGTGATGTAAATTGTACTCCCGGGTCCGAAGTGATGGTCTGTGGTAATCCATGAAGCCGAAAAACCGCATTCAGGAACAAAGTGGCCGTGGTTGATGCTGAGGTGGGAATAAAATGTGCCATTTTAGTAAATCTGTCTACCACCACCATTATTGTGTCATGTTTCTTTGAGGGTGGTAGATCCACAATAAAGTCCATAGAGATTTTTGACCAAGGAACTGACTGAGTGGGTAACGGGCGGAGGAGGCCTACTGGTTTTCTGGGTGTGGTCTTGGTTCGGGCACAGATGGTACATGAGCGGACAAACGAGGCAATGTCTTGATTCAGTGAAGGCCACCAAAAATGACGTCGGACGAGGTCTATGGTTTTCTTAATACCCCCACGTCCAGAAAGGAGGGAATCATGACAGGTTTGTAGTACTTTTAAACAGGCCGGATGTGGTACAAATATCATATTTCGATAGTATAGAAGGTTCCTGATACGACGGATAGGAGGATTTGTTCTTGGGACTGAAACGCCACGGGATGAGGTACGGATGTAATCCATAAGAGGTGGTTGGTGAGTGAGAAACAGGTTAGATGGAAGAATGGTATCTGACTGTGTTTTTGGGTGATTCGATACCACTGGTAATCGAGACAAGGCATCTGCTTTAACATTTCGGATCCAGGGCGGTACGTGATGTGTAGATTAAATCTTGTAAAGAAGAGAGCCCACCTCGCCTGTCTCGGGCACAACCTACGTGCAGAACGGAGATACTCGAGGTTCCCGTCACGGGGTGTGTGATACCTTCAAGAAGGTGGCACCAAGCCTCCAGTGCCTGTTTGATGGCCAATAATTCTCTATCCCCCACACTGTAGTTCATCTCCGAAGGGGTGAGTTTGCGAGAATAATAGGCTACTGGGTGTAGTCTCTGTTTTCCCCCATGTCTCTGGGACAAAATTGCCCCTACAGCTACATCCGAAGTGTCTACCTCCACATAAAAAGGTTCAGCGGCATTGGGTTGTACGAGGATAGGAGCCGTGGTAAAATACTGTTTAAGGGTGTCAAAAGCTTTCTGAGCTTCAGGTGTCCATGAAAAGCGAGAGGGCTGGCGGTTAAGTCTTGTGATGGGTGCGATAACATGAGAGAAGTTTCGAATGAATTTGCGATAGTAGTTCGCGAAGCCGATGAAGGGTTGGATCGCTTTTTTATCAGAGGGTATCGGCCACTCCAGTATTGCTGACACTTTCTTAGGATCCATTTGTAGATTTCCCGGCATGATAATAAACCCCAGGAACTCTACCCGAGAAGATTCGAATTGGCATTTCTCTAGCTTAGCATAGAGGTGGTGTGAGCGTAGGCGTTTGAGGACCAGTTTAACCTGGTCAAGATGTTCGCATAGAGTTGATATGAAACACGTCATTTAAAAAATGTTGAAACGTCGCGTGAGCATTGCATAGCCCGAAGGGCATTACGAGGTACTCAAAGTCTCCATAGCGACTTCGAAAAGCGGTCTTCCACTTGTCTCCTTCACGAATACGAACTAGATTGTAGGGCCCCCGGAGATCGGTCTTAGTGAAGATGCGTGCATCTTTCAGTTGGTCCAAAAGTTCGGGAATGAGACGCAAAGGGTATCTGTTCTTTATAGTGATTTTATTTAGTTCTCGATTTTCTATGCGAGGGCGTAAGCTGCCATCTTTTTTTCTACAAAGAAGATTCCTGCACCGGCTGGAGAGGTAGACGGACGGGTGAAGCCCTTGGCTAAATTTTCTTGGATATAGTCCTTGAGATGACGTAATTTGGGTTCTGATAGCGATAATATTCTGCCAAAGGGAATGGGAGCTCCTGGGAGAAGATCGATAGGACAATCATAAGTCCTTTGAGGAGGAAGAGAGTCGGCTCCCTTCTTTTCGAACACGTCACTGAATTCTGCGTATTGCTTGGGGAGATGTGGGTCCGGAAGAGAGGATGAATCGTCAGGGAGCAACAGGAGTGATTGATGATCAGAAAGACAAAGAGTGCTACAAAAAGAGCATTGAAAGGAGAGGGTGCCCTTTGCCCAGTTTATCATAGGGTTATGAAGTCTCAGCCAGGGTAGCCCGAGAATAATTGGCAACATAGGTGATGGGATCAGGTCAAAACTCAGACCTCAGTTCCATATGATTATTCCCCAGAAGTGCATGGAGTCATGGTATTTCTTGTGTGATGAGTCCGGAGGATAGCGGAGTGCCATCTACCACTTGGATATATATTGGAGCTGCTTTGGTCAATGTTGGTATGTGCAGTTGCTTGGCAAAGTCCTGATCCATAAAGCAACTACTGGCACTAGAGTCGACGATGGCAGACACTGTAGGAGAATTACTGGTCCACTGTAAAAACAAGGGGATGGATAGATGAGGAGACCCGCCTTTAGGAAATGAACTCAGGCACACTTTATTGTGTGTGGGCTTACCCTTAGGAGGGCGTCGAGGACAGGAGTTGATCAGATGCCTGGGTTGACCACAGTAGAGGCACAGATTGTTCTTCCTGCGGCGGGCTTTTTCTGTTTCAGACAATGGGCCATGTGCCAATCCGATCTGCATTGGTTCTTCCCTGGGCATGGTTGCAGGAGGTTGGATTGCCGGAACAGCAGGAGGGAAGTGGCGCCTCGGGGTAGTAACGGATGAGGCAGCGCGCTCCAGGCGTCTTTCCCGCAATCTGCGATCCAGCTGAATGACCAGATATATAAGGTCCTCTAATGAATCGGGGATGCCTACACGGGCCAGTTCATCCTTCAAGCTCTCGGATAGACCTAGGCGGAATTGATCCAGAAGTGCTGGTTCGTTCCACTGTGACGTATTCTTCCACAGGTCTTTTGCCTTCGCGTAAAGCACGTATGGCCGCTTGTGCAGAGGTGGCACGAAGTGGGTCGTCAAACAGGGTATCCATAGCATGACTGAAATCAGCCCATGAATTCAGGACGGAGTTGTTAGTGTGAAGCAAATGATGGGCCCAGAGTTGGGGTTCACCTGAGAGTAGGGAAATCACAGTTCGTACTTTAACGTGGTCAGAGGCATAAGTTGTGGGTTGTAGTGAAAACAGGATCTGGCAGGAGGTCATGAAGGTGCGGTAACGAGTTCTGTCCCCGGAGAAACGTTCTGGTAAAGGCACCTTAGGTCTAGGGGCAGTAGCAGCAACCTCTTCCATAAGCGGGAGCTGAGCCGTTCCAGAAGGGTGTCCCCCGGAAGTAGGTAGATTAGTCTGGAGTTTATAGAGTTGACGCTGCATGTGTGTGGCTAGTTTGGAGGTCTTGGAAAGAGCGAGTAAGTGCGACAATCTATCCAGTGAGCACCGAGAGAGCGTCACCGATTCCTGCGGATTCCATGTTTGACTCAGTTATTCTGTAAGGTTCCTCTTACCGGGAGAAATCCGGGGTGCAGGAATGGAACACACTTGCTCAGTACAGGACACGCACAAGGGGCCTGAGGAGGATAACAGGGCACTTGGCGGTGTAGCTGTAAGCACGGGTGATCTGGACGGAGCCGTTAAGGAGACCAGGGTCAGGAAGCCAGAGGTACACAGAAGCTGTATGGATAGCCGGGGTCAGGATGCCAGAAGTACACAGAGCCGTTTGGATAGCGGGTCAGGATGCCAGAAGTACACAGAGCCGTTTGGATAGCCAGGGTCAGGATGCCGGAGGTACACAGAGCCGTTTGGATAGCCAGGGTCAGGATGCCAGAGGTTCTCAGAGCCGTTTAGATAGCCAGGGTCAGGACGCCAGAAATACACGATAGCCGTTAAGCAGACCAGGGTCAGGATCAGGATACCAGAAATAACCGAAGAATAACTTGAAACACGAAGGGGGCTCACAAGGTACGGAAGCACCAGTATAACTGAGCACCGGTGGAGGGAAGAATGAGGTTTAAATAGCCCGAGGAGGCGTTCCCCGGCGTCTGGGACGTAACCGCGTCCACCTTCGCCATAGCGACGCGGCGGAATCCAGGCGGCGGTCAGCCGCGTTTCTACCGAGAAGACTGCGTGCCTTACACTATGTCTCATGCCTGCAGGATATCACTTTGCTTTGTTCTGGACAACATCAGCTGCTATGTCAGGGCACTGGTATGTGGCTGCACAACCCTAGATGCTCCACACCCGGGTGAGTGCAGTCACCCTGCACCAGGTCCTGTCCTGTGGCTCCGCTTCTGCATGATGAATCCCTGCATTTCTCCATCCTTGGGCGCTCTGTATGGACCCAGTTCCTGACAAGCTGTTTGTTTGTTTTTGGTTATCAGTATAGCAGAGCATGTCCTGGTGCGCGTGTGTGTCAGTGTGTCAGAGCTTGTCCTTGTGTGTGTGGATGGGTGTTGGTGTGACAGTTCCTGTCCTGGTGTGTGTCTGGGTGTCAGTGTGGCAGAGCATGTCCTGGTATGTGTGTGCATTGGTGTTGGTGTGACAGAGCCTTTCTTGGTAAGTGTGTTTGGGTGTCGGTGTGGCAGAGCATGTCCTGGTGTGTGTGTCTGGGTGTCAGTGTGGCAGAGCCTGTCCTGGTCTGTGTCTGGGTGTCAGTGTGGAGAGCCTGGCCTTGTGTGTGTGTTTGGATGCCGGTGTGGCAGGCTGTCCTGGTGTGTGTGTGTGTTTGGGTGTCGGTGTGGCAGAGCCTGTCATGGTGTGTGTGTTTGGGTGTCGGTGTGGCAGAGCCTGTACTGGGGTGTTTGTTTGGGTGTCGGTGTGGCAGAGCCAGGAACTGTTTCATTTTTACCTCCTGAATTTGTAGTGACTTCAGGGGACAAAACATTCAAGGCCCTGAAATCATTTTGGGTAATAGATAAGGTATTGTGTTATTTACTCTATAATATTTATTTCAAGTCGCACTAAATTGTGGCTTCCGGCTTCCCATGTTGAATGACCAAGTATTATGTATGTATATGTATATATATGTTTTTTCAGTAATATGATTTAATGCTGGAAATTATTAATGCTCCCCAGTTTTGACTGTGGTATCTTATGTGCCCCCCATTATATTGTTTCTAGAGTCGCCACTGATTACACCATTAACTAACACTTAAGAGGTTACATTTATTATAAGCCAAAAATGTACAATGACCATCTCCTTAAAAATAAAATAAAAAATAGTTTAACAAACTATATCTTTTAGGCAGTAATAAAAAAAACACTGCAAGACTTCAAAACAAGAAGTAAGTTGAACCTACATATGGGGTTGTTTGTTTGTATTTCTTCCTCTGACATAATGCATCCTACAAATATTGGATGTAGCCAAAAAAGTTTTTCATATGTATGTACTTTAAATTTTGTATATTGACTAAAGATTGTCCCTACATCATAAGTATAAAACCACATGCCCCACCTCATATGACTCACAAACATGCCAATATGTTCATTAAGTAATGACAGACCACCATTACTGTTTTTAATATTAATATGTGACTACTGTTTAAAGAAAAAATGCAGATGTTTTGGTTCAAAATTAGAACCAACTTTTAAAACCACAAAGTGATTTTATTCTATTTGTTTTGGCAGGATTTCTCTATTTACAATTGTTTCATACCTCTGAAGAAGCCGCATTTAGATGGCGAAATGCGTCAGGTTCATTTACTGTTTCCACCAAATGGCATTTCAACAATTCATACATGTTTTTTATTGTTATTGTATCTGATTTTTATATGCATATCTAATTGTAGTTATTACATATACATATATTTTTGTTTTTATGCTTATTAAATTTTCTTCATTTGTATTTTTAATATAATTCCTGCCATTTTTATACATACATCAGAATATACTACCAGTTCCAAGAGGAATTGCAACTTCCTTAACCCTCCCACCATTATTTTTTTTTCAAAAGAGAGAGAAGAAAATTACAGTTAAACACAAGCACCTCAAAAATGTGAAAACGGCCTTGGTCACAAAAGGCACGTGAAGAAAAAAATAAGTCCTTAAGGGGTTAAGCCAAAAGGCGCTGGATGGATTGTGAAGATCTTAGAGTAAAACCTGGTACCAACAATCACAAACACACACTCCAAAGGTCAGTACAGATAAAGACAAAATGGAGATTCTAAAGCAACATGACCACCTAACCCAGCCTTCCCCATAGGCCCCCACAGTCCATGTCTCTCACAATACTATATTATCTTATAAAACCACCAAAATGTATGTGATTGGTTTAAATATGTATATATTTTTTTTAAATTACACCATCCATGAGTATATTTCTATTAAATGTGTTGATTTAAACCTTACTGAACCAGAGGGGTTTTTTACCCAAAAGCCAGAGTTTTTTTCTGTGTGATTTTTACTGTTTTTATAAAACCATGATTCCCCTTTTCTCAATTTGATGTACCCACACAAACTCAGAACAAATAGGACCTTCTTTTATCATCAGAGAAATATTTAATAATTAGTGAAAATATGTTAAACTATTTTAAAATAGGAATTTCTGCTACACTATAGGTTCCACATCTGAACAACAATCCAATTTATGTTAAACATACCCTAATTATAGTAATACCCCACACTTATTCTTTTTATATGTTCACAATTGTACTTGTAGTGGTAGGGCTAAGAGCTTTTGGGGCTCTTTAAAAAAAAAAAAAATATATATATATATATATATTCCCTTTTGCACTGTCCCCTGTGGATGGATAAGATAGGTAGGTAGCATTCTCCTGGCATCAGTCAAACCAAGATTTGTCCATCCAACTTCCAGATCCAGTGAAGCATGATTCATCACTCCAAAAACCATGCTTCTAGTCCTCTATAGTCCAGTCGTGGTGCACTTTACACCACTATAGCTGATATGTGGCATTGCGCATAGTGATCTTTGGCTTGTATGCGACTGCGATAGAGGCCCATTTCATTAAGTGCACGACTCATAGTGCTTGTGCAGATGTTGCTTCCAGAGGCAGTTTGGAACTCTACAGTGAATGATGCTACAGAGGACAGGTGATTTTTATGCCCTTCAGTAATCATCAGGCCCGCTTCACAGTAAAAGCACTTATAGAGTACTTAGCAGAAACTTCATAGAGTGGAATCCTTTGACAGTGCCACCTTTCTACATGTTTGTCAATGGAGATTACATATCAGTGCGGTTGATTTTATACGCCTGTTAGCAATGGGTGTGTTTGGAACAGTTAAACTTCATTAGTTAGAAGCAGGCCCGGACTGGGACAAAAAATAGGCCCGGTCATTTAAGACTGAGCATCCCATTTTTATTTATTTATTTTTTGTTAAACCAAATTCTGACACATTTAATATACCATTTCTTGTTATCTATTACTTATATTTCAGGATGCTTTTGTCACTGTAATCAATTACAGCATTACATAAATATATAATAAATGTATCATAATCAGGTATAGATAACTAAATTACAGGCATAGATCACAGGTTGCACACCCCAAAGCCAGCCCTGGTGTCCACATTGCCCATATAGAACCTGATCAGCACCCAGATTACACACATATTACAGCCCAGCCTGAGCCAACTTTGTCCCCTAACAGCCCAGTGTAAGACATCTTAGTTGGCAAACAGCCCACCCTACATGTGCCATCTTTGCATTTCCCCAAATCACTTAAACATTCATGATAGACACAAACACTTACACAGTTACTCACTCATTCACACAAATCATTTACACATATTCATTAATGCAGTCTCACAAATCATTCAAGCAATTCATCCACACATTAATTCAATCATTCATTCTCATACGCATTCACACAATTCATCCACACATTTATTCATTCATTCTCGTACGCATTCACA
>VKOC01000745.1:0-33527 GCA_009364415.1 Spea multiplicata
GAAAGTATCAAATCTGTTAAAAAAAAAATAACAAGGATGTACTTGGACCCCTAGTATAAATTCCTCAGAATTTAAATGTTGTCTCTACCCAATATAGAACGCATTATGATATCTTTGATTTTACATTCATTAATTCAACATTAAAATATAACAGCAATGTTATCTAGTTTTTAAGGGGAAGTGGCATTGATTGGAGGTTTTTTAATATAGATAATTCTAAAAAATATAACTCTATTATGATTAAAGTATTGAAGCAACGGATATGATCTTGATGATGATTATATTACATGCAAAAGATTTATTCTGTAGCAAAAGTACATAATAAAATAACCGATGAAAAAAGTACTAAAACACCATCTGTGTAAGCATATAAATTTCCATGCTTGATTTTATATATTAACCTTAACGCCATGAGGTACAGCACAACATAATAAATGGTCGTCTATAAATCAACACTTTACAGAAACAGAGAGGCATGAAGATCTTTGCGTAGGTTTCATAGTGATATCAAAAATGGTGAGTGCATTAAATATCGGACAATCAATATCCATATATCAATGAGTTTAAAGGGGATATGACTGCATACCTTTGGCAAAGTATATTTACATTTGTGTGCCTTACCGAGACAGCCATAAATTTTACAAAACTTAAAAACATACCTTAGGTTGCTTGCATGCCTTTAAACATTTAAATGAAGGGTTTAGACTGGCTCTCGATGGCAGGTGGCAGGTCTGGACCAGTTATTATGGTGTGGCTAAGGACTGCTTACACAGATTGTGCTATGACTGTGACATTTCTTGATGGCTAAGATATGGCTGGAGTGGTACAATTTCACAAAAACCAACGTGTGCAATGTTCCCTGGTCCTGTCATTAAATAATTAGATCAGTTTGCATCCAATGGCTCATAAATCTTAATGTGTTCTTCAGGATAATTAAACCCATTCTTTGCTGTGAAGCCTCTAATTTTACTTTTTTGGATTGTTCCAAATATCCACCATCTTTCTTTAAAAGTAATTGTGTCTGCATATTTAATAAATGATAAAATGATAAATTTAATAGAAAAAATACAAGCGCATGTCTTCTTGTACTAGTAACTTTATTAAAATAGTTTTTTTGTCATTCAGACTTTTTAGTGTAACTTTCGTCCGAAGCCACAATCTTTGCAACAAGACACAACATTGTAATGGGGTCTCATCGGTTATCTATAACTCATCATCCTTCTGATTCTTATGATGTTATAATTATAGCTTAGTCTTCTCCACCCAGGTAGTCTACCACTTTATTTATCCAACACATAACCACACTTTATACCGGTATATCCATTCTTCAATAACCTCTGATCTTATAACTATGTCCTAAGGGACCTCAATATGTATAGCCAAAGGAGAGAAGAGAGATGAGATGTGATTGAATACATAAGGGGATGTAACAGAGGTGAATTTAATTTCAAATGGAGGAGAAATGTTAGAACAAGAGGTCATAATCCAAAACTAGAAGGTCATGTAATGTAAGTTTTACTTTATTACTAAGAGGGTGGTAGATAAGAGGAACATATTTCCATCAGAAGTGGCAGGGGCTAATACAGTAAGAGGTCGTGTATGCGATAGACAAACAGCTATCCTGCATTTAAGAAGAGACCAAGGACTGATTAAGATTTGAGTCTTTATATGAGGACAAATGGGCAGACTAGATGGGTTCTACGTTTCATCTGAGATTCCAGTAACCCCAAGACCTGTGAATATGCAAAGCAGCAAAGAGTGTCCATGTACCACGGGTTAAGGCTGTTTCCTCCTGTCACTGGACTTACAAAGACTATTCTTCTTCCAATTTTTAATGCTGTGGTACCCGCCACGGTCTATACAGTGAAATATGAACGCTGCAGCCTTGTTATGAACCTTTGGTAATAATGAAGCATTTACTTTCTTTCAAAGGCATTTCACAAAACAAAAGTAAATTACGGTATATACTGTAGATTATACTCACTGCATGTGTACATGACCAATTTAAATGTGTTTTTGACAAATAAAAACAGAAACAATCGCTTAACAGTAAATTATATAATTATCACAGCTATTTCTATGGCTACTGTTTACATAAAAAACCCCACTAATATTAATATTGGTGTTAGAGTAGGAATCTGTCTCATAAATGCATGTATTTATCATATCCTAATAGTTGTTTATGAAATGAATGTTAGAAATTGCAATGTACTGAATTGAAAAAGGCATCTTTTGTTCAAAAGGTTTAGCATTTTGCAGCTTTTATAGATCCAAAAAAACCAGTTAGTGACGATAATTTACATTTCTCATTGAGACATAATACTCAAGCTGACCAATTTAAAAAAAATCCAGACACTCCAAATGTAAGACGGCCTTCTCGCCCCAAACGCAAACAGGTATATGCTCACAATGTTTGTCATGAGCTCTTGTCCTGTGGTTTCTTCAACTGCCGGCAGTACTTGGCTCCCTAAGTATCTTCTTGATGGACCTTCAACCATCATCTCATTGAGGTATGGTGACCAGGAACATCCTGCTGTGACCACAAATGGCAAAAGAAAAAGAAACAAAAGAAACTGCAAAGGAGGCAAGGAGTGGGGCAAAGTGATACCCAGAGAAGTTCTGCAGGAAAAAAGGGTAAGTTCTGCAGGAAAAAAGGGTAAGTTCTCTTCCATGTGATGTTTATGCATATATTGAACATTGTTGCCAGACCCCAGAACAATGCCATCCAGTTATACTGACTGGTCTGGCACAGGACAGGCCTTCATTAACACACACATAAATAACAATTTGAACTTAATTTATTTTGTGCAATTTTGCTAAATAATTCAGATATAACACTACCCTATTGAAAACACATTAATAAATGTAAAATTTACTACAAATAAACATTCGCATTTATAGTTTTTTCCAAGGGAAAATTTGAGTGTAAACTTGGCTCATCAGAAATCAGAATCAGGTTCCCATCATGACATTAGAATTAAATGAAAATGATTAATCCTATCCATTGTAAAAGCAAAAAGAATCAAATGATGTCCAGTAGGACTGAATTATTGAGACAACAAAAATGAATATGAGTATAAATAAGTCGTATTTTGGCACTGTTGAAACTCTGCTCTTCTACTCACCCAAATCTAAATTTCTATAATAAATCTTGTTTTGTGAAGCAGTCAATAACATTTTTTATGCCATCATTTTTTTTTTATTTGAGAAAGTGTAATAAATTAATTTTGGTTAAAACCTCCCTATTGAAGCGGGATATTTGTTAAGTATTATTTAAGAATTTTATTGTTAAAGAAAAAAAAGTCATAAAATGTAATTTGCTTCCTGTGCTAATGAGAACAGAAAGTTAAAATTTTTCCTAATTTTCATTTGAAGCACATGTCTAGCATCTAAAATAGCACCAAGTCTACATACGGTATTTCTCTGAATGTATAACTTCCGAAGTGAGAGCATGTGCAAACTTAAGATGCATTGTTTTTCATTAACAAGGCCTAATTGTCAAATCGTTATTCTGTATAGGTACACAGTCCTTGTGGAGTCTGTATTTTATTATTATTATTAGTTATTATTGTACTGTGTGCCACATTTCATTTAGGTATCACTACCTCTCTATATGAGGGCCATTTCCCTCTCCTCCAGGCTTACAGGAAGTACTGTGGGTGTGCGCCATTGGCCATTGTCACAAATATTAACTGGAAAGATGAGTGGCTGAGACTGGGATGTGATCCTTAGTAAGTAGAGACAACTCATAAAGCTCGTGCCTCTGGGAGACTGCGCCCCCCGCCAGCATGCTACTCTTCTGCCTGCCATGGAAGAAGGGAGAGTTATCGGCAAAATGAGGCTCACATGGCCGCCGTGAATATTTAGAAGGCAGATTGCATGCCATCGATAGTCCAGGACCACCTCCCCAGCATATTTAAAGCTGTAAAGCACTAATACCAGTGCTCAGTTGTACTGTGGCATACTTCTGAGTATTCCCAGCTGTTATTTAGTGTATGATTATCCTGGTACTCCGACCCCTGCTTTGTTATATGACTCTGTGACTTCTGGTGCCCTGATTTTGGCTTGTATACATTTCCCATGTTTTCTCGTATCCTGACCCTGGCTTTATCATACGACTACCCGTGATCTCTGGTATCCCTGACCCTGGCTGTGTTATACGTTGTATGTTATCTCCAGTATCCTGACTTTAGCTGTGTTAACGTCAGTCTGGAATGTGCTTGAGCAGTATTCTGATCGTCAGCTGTTCTCCATCTCATCTGTGCTTATGGTTACCACTAGAGCGCCCTGTTACCCATCTCCAGGTATCTCAGAGTTTTTCCCGTATGAAGCCAATGGGTTCCTCCTGGTGTAACATGAGTAGACTCTTATAGAAAGTGGTGTGGAGGTAGTTCAAGGGAATGGGGATGTAATTTTGGCACCTGTGTGTAAGGCCCGCATTGTATGGACCAAGGCTGGACTGGGTTATTAAAACTGTCCCTGGAACTTGAAGGCCAGCGGCTGTCAAACTTATATACGTTCAGCCTTGTGCTGGATGCACACGTCAGCGAGTTATCATCTTTCCACTTTGTGGCTGCACATATCGAGGAGGCGCATGGGACCTGCCGCATGAGCATAACTGGGAACTTGCTGCTTCCTTTGCCCACCCAATGCCCCTCACATTCTCAAACAGTTCAATGCTATGTTGGGCTGCTATCCCCACCCATCACAAGGCAAACCACAGCCCTTGTATGGCCAGCCCTACCCCTTGTGAGTCTGAGAGCTCCGGGTGTCTTGCCCTGGAACACACGCAGCAATACAGAATGTGGGCAGCACCATGGGGCCCCAACCCATTATGCATTTGCCCAGTTGGCTAATCCGGGTACAGCTTTGAAACACACCAAATAAATCAGTACATGTTGTAGGTACACATATGTGATGGGAGGTCAGCTGCCCCTTTTTGCCCTATGTAAAGGAGTAGCCTGAATGTAGATATTCCCGGGTTAGCCCTGACAGAGCCGGCCTTAAGTGTTCTGGCGCCCTGTGCGGACTACTCCTGTGGAGCCCCCCATCCCAAAAAAGGAAAGGAAACAATCTTGTCACAAATCTCCCCTTTCTCACTATATACCACCTCTGCCCCTTCTCACTGCCTTCCCCCCCATCTGCCCCATCTCACTGCCTCCCCCTCTGCACCTTCTCACTGCCTTCCCCTCACCCCCTCTACCTACTTCTCATTATACTTACTTACTTTGTTGAGTCCTGCGGTGGGAGCGGGAGGCGTCCGTCTTCTCGCTCTGCCGCTCTGGATGTTAAATAAAGTAAAAAGAACAAAAAAAGCCCGATGCTTTAATATAAGTCCCGGGCAGGCATGAAAAAACTTTATTTAACATGGAGTATTTAAATAAAGTTAAAAAACAAAACAAAAAAAACAATGTTTAAATTTAAGTCACGGGCAGGTGCCCCTGTTGCCATGGCGCCCTGTGCGGCCGCACAGGTCGCACACCCCTAAGGCCGGCCCTGAGCCGTGATGCCATGTTAATGCATGATCAGGATTTTTTTTTTTTTAGACTTAGCTATTTAGTTATTTGTTTAGAATGCTAGGTTAGCTTTTATGCCTTGGCAGTACAAAATGTCCATAATTTCTAAATATTTTAAATTAATGCATCTGTTTTGAGGTGTGGTAGTGAGAGGTGACATTATTAACCTTCATATAGAAAGTATCTAAAAGACTTTTGAGGTTATAGATATCAGTTATTTTGTTTTATTTTGATAAATAAAGTATTTCAATTATTTTTGTCTTTTCTTGTGTGTTTGCACTCCCAAAATAATACCCTGCCCCGGCCTTGCCCGGTAAAGCTGTACAAGCGTGGAACTTCAGGAGCTTCGGTTACCATAGCAACACAAGATTTTGAATGTATTCAAACGGAATGACATGAATTCACTTCAGATAACAGCTCTGTACCAATGTTGTTAAATACTTTTTTTCAGAGAACGTGCTTACAAAGACAGAACAACAAAATAACACATATTTAATATTTGAGTTTAATAAAATGATCTTATTGGACAAGACAAACTAGGTCTTTTTATTAACCAAAACATTTGGTGACATTAATTATTCTCATATATTATGTCTATTCAAACTTTTCTTTTGTCGGCAATGACACTTTTAACCCTTTTGGTGCAATCAAAATAGTGCGGCTACTTGGCCCTTCTTCTTTCAGGAGAAATGCTCAGGTTCTTCACACTGCATAGCGGTGGAGATAAAATATTTCAATGCACCTAAAACATCTGAACAAACCAGGGTATTGGCAAATTTGGCTGCCTTATACTTCGATAAAACTGATCATGTTTTCATCTTGGAACAATGATTGTTTTTAAGCATGGAAGCCCTGAAGATAAGAATGGCCACCTATGCCATAGTTCTCAGTATATTTACTAGTAACAATATCTGCCTGTTATTACATCAGCTCCACTCACATTGCTCAGCAAGCACTCACCACAAATAGTTTAGTATAAACATTTTACAGTCACTCTGGAGGCACCAAAGTACTACTCCAATATTCCCAAAGCCTTCAGGCTCAATGTGTCCTCTCTTACTAGAAATACTGCCAATACGCTGACACAAATTTTCCTTTTATATAGTCTTGCTTCTGTTTACAGTGATGGAAAATTTTTTGATTTGGCAACGTTTATGAGGAAATATGAAGAGTTGAGTTTCAGACATGTTACATTTACAACATCACTTGGTTATCCCTAAGGATATAGAATGAAAAAAAAAAACTGTTAGAGAGTAGGGAGGGAATTGCAGGTGGGGGGTTAGGAGCGGATGGATATAACAACGTTTTCCTTGAGTGTAAGGGATACTTAAAGTCAACAAAAGTAGACAAAGTCACAATGTATACTGGAAGAGAAAAGAGTATTTAGTTGTATGAAGGGTCTACACTAGTTTTTGTACACTATAGACCCGAGGGCAAATTCTGAAATTAAAACAATATACAAAAAACATAACTCACAGATAAAGTTGACTAAACTTTTATTATCACTATACTATGCATAGGTGTGCATCAGTCAGTGATTCTATTGTTACTGTCTGTTCAACATAGCCATGGACTCATGGGAGATATGCTAGTTATCTCTTTGAACTGTACATTTTTTAACAGCTCTTTTTGCTTTGTAAATGGGGTTTTAACCGTATTGTACCACTTGCTTCAACAATCCCAGTATAATAATAATAAGCACATGAATGTGACCGTTTGGAGAGGGGGTGAAACAAATTCACACCTTGCATGATTGTATCAAAGTAGACTACTCATATCTAACATATATTAAAAGAAATACATAAAGAGACAAAGGTCTCTATGTTCTGCTGAGACCCACATATACTTGTGGGTTGATGTTTTAGCGAGACCCGGAACATATTCTGATGGAGTACAAGGTTGACTTACACAAACAAAGGTCCATTGGTTTTAGGGAGTCACTTATAGTTGTGTAGTACATTATGTCCAAAGCACAGTAAGGCAAGCTAGAAAGTACATGTAAATCTGGGATGTTAATCAGGCATGACCCAGTGGTGTGGCTTAGGTAAGCTTCTTTTTTTCAGATCTTGAGTCTGCAAGGTTAACTTGTGGTTAAATAATAAAGTAGATGGCACATTGTGTATGACAGTAGAGCTTCAGCAGATGATTCTTCTACTCGAAAGTGAGTGAGTGTGTTCATTTGTGTGTTACAGTGAACAAGTGTGTGTTAGCGTGGCTGTGTTCATCTTTCTTGTGCTTTACATTAGAATGAAAGAAGTCATGTTAATGTTACTTTTGTAGACAGAAAAAAAAGAGAACAGTTGTTGAAAATGATACGTTTCCCTTAAAGGAAATTTAGCTTGATTCAGAATACAGTGTTAATTCCTAATATGAAACCAAAGACAATGTACACTTTATACTTAAATTGTTCTGCTTAACAAGGTTGGAAGATTGAAATAAATTAGGAGAAGGAAATGAGGATAAAAAGTACTATTGAGGAAGGGTGGTGTAAATCATATCTCTCAGTGTTGATTAACATTATTTTAAATGAGAACACAAAATTTAGAGTAAACTACATAGAACAATGCAAGTGGTGTGTATTTATAGCCACGAACATAGAACAGAATGAATCATACTTGTGGAGTCAGCCAAAGTTTCATTAGATGGATTGGTACACAGGAAATAAAATGGGCATGGGGAGGATAAAAAAATGTATTGAGATTGGTTAAGTTTAGTGGAGGAGAGTTTTGTCTTTTGGGAATACCCCGGCAAAGATTAATAAGTGCAAATGTTTAAACTTTTGTAAACATAACCATAAGGCTTTAGTACTGTAATATGACCATAAGCCATAGTCACGTAAACTCAATGGCCAGGTCAAGGCACTGGATGTGAAATAAGACAAAATAAATAGTGTTAACTAACATCATGTAAATAGTTGTGATGATTAAGGACGTAAGATGTATATGTCTTACCCATTACTACTTCGTAGTACAACAAACGCATCATCACCTTTTCCAATGGAAAACATTTTGAGTGAATTATAAGTGGTCTGTGACTGCCAGGTAAGTAGCCTTCGATAGGAGTGGCATCGATAAAGGCTTTAAGAGTGGGTAAAGAAATTTGAAATCAACAAGTATGAGAATGGGGATAATGTTCATTCTCAGATGTATTTCAGGAGCGAGAAGTGTAGTGGTGGAAGAGCTCTGACTGACCAGCAGAAATGCCAAAAATTAAACTTGTTATAGAATAGGGTAAGCATTAACTCTCAAGTCTTGACTAAGAATAATATAATCATGGGAGAGGTACCCGACCTACCTAATTTAGATGCATTACTAGGATTTAGCTGATGGTGTTTTGTGTTTCTTTTTCTATTGATATCAGACCCATGGATTTATGTAATATTGGCATTTGGCAAGTTGTACAGAAGTGTTCTATTTAACGGAACAGCTATAAAAAGAAAACGGTGCAAAGAAAAAAAGAGAAATGTAGCAAAAATAGAGTTGTTTGTTTTTTTAATTTTCAGATTTGTTTTAAGAAAAAAGTCAAACACAATATTTTAACCATAAACATATTTCAAAGTAAGCCTAGTTGTAAATATATAAAAGTTATCCTTGCCTGAAATTATTATAGGTGACCTTACAATAGAAAGCTTTTTGTGAAAGAAGACATTTTTGGGAATTTTTCATTGAATGAAATAGCAGAACATTTTGCAACTGCCTGAAGGGGTTAAAAAGATCAATAACAATCCAGTGTGAAGGAATGATTTATAGTTTTCTATGGTAGCAAGATCATCTCTCATTTGCATAACTAACAGCTAACGCCCTCTATATATTTTATTTTGGAGCCATAGGCTGAAAATCAGTAAGAATTCAGAAGTACGGCTCTACAGGCTTAACTGTTAAAGCAGGTCTGCATCTACTAAAGAAAACAAAACTTTTTCAATTCGGCCTTTATTTTCTTTTTTTTGTTTCTCATGAAAAAGTCATTAAACCCCAACCAATGCAATATATAGCGGAGGAACTGGAGTTTAATCCTGCGGCATACAAATCTTTAAATGTCAGCTGCTTGAAGCAGCTTTCTGTATTAGGAATCTGTTCATAAAAAGTTACATTCTGTTTATGTGGATATACTGCAGACTTTATTCATAAAATATAGTTATACACAATATAAGGGGCCGCAATCCTGCTGTTAAGGGGGAAAAAAAAATTACCATTTTTTTAAAATTCCTCCTTTGAAAGAGCATGAATAGTAAAAAAAAAAAAAAATAGAAATAAAAACCAAAAAAACAGAAAAAGTGAGTTTCAAAATGCGTGTTCTCTTTGGAAGCAGACCTCAGGAACAGGATTTAATGTGACCGTACAGTAATGGGCTAATAAAAGGCACTACACTCTGGCTAGTGATTTGTGCATCCTTTGGTACTCACTTTGTCTTTAATTTTCCAAAGCATAATTAATAAAATAAATGGTCAAATGATTACATTGTTAACAATTGTTAACTTACCAGTTAATGGTAAATAAAATGTTACATTATTGTAGAAAGTTGGCAATATGCATTTATTTTACAGGTATATTGTAGAATAAGGGGATTAGAAAAGTAGCCTAAATTATATTAGAGTATATGTATAAAAAAATATTTTGGTGCAAAGCTTAAAAGTTCCCTTCTGGAAAACAATCAAATGTTTTGTTTTGGAAAATAAAATCTGAAGTTTTCAGTTATACTACAAATGTGATAATTAATGTGAAAATAAAATGAAAGGTACTGCTCATTAATTGGCATTTACTATGATAAAACCTTTTTATGAAGCAGAGCAGTGGCTTTTGGCTCAAAACACTTAAGCGAGACCAGCACAGGTGTTAGTAAAGCTCCTCACCTGTTGCTCCTGTATGTCATCTAGTTACGTTATATAGTAATTATTATGTCCCGTCTACAGTGATGCAGAATCTGATGGTGCGATATAAAACAAAAAAATAATTAAAATGACTCCCTCTCTTCATTATTCATTATGAAGGGCCAGCACTAGCAGATTACACCAGCAAGAAGGAATGAGCTGGCCCTGCACAATGTGCAATTAAATAGGTGAGGAGACATTGGAGAAATACAGGGCCAGCTGAGCTCTTCCGGCAGCAGACGCTCAATGGGTGGGAACCTTCATAAAGTGAAGTCAAGGGATTGAAAACTCTCCCGTCAACCTTTACTGAACAAACCCCAGTGAGAACAATGTATTTCATTTATTTATATATATATATAATATTATATTATATATAATATATATATATACATATACGTTTACTTACTGTGATACACTGCTCTAATGAGGGCCACTTTGGAGGTTTGGGATTTACTGGAAGGAATCCACAGCCAACTACATAAGTACTGGACTGCATTGTCAGTAAAATAGTTTTGTGAAGCTTAAAATGTAGTTGTTGTGCAGGGTTCTGCAGTGTGAGGAACAGGACTTGTAACTTTACCATGAGCCCAATACCTGAATGCATTTGCTAGCCGGACAAGACATCTGTTGGTCATCCATAGTCAACCGCTTTATACTTTCAGAAATCTATTTCATTACCCACAGGGCAGTTAGGATTGTAGGTAATAAAAAAGATTAAATAAAACATGGAAAGTTAGATCAGCCAATAAAAAAACACGTCGCCATCCTTTAAACATAACAAAAATGAAGCAGAATCAACAAGATTTAATTCCAAAAAACATACGGAAATGATAGTTATTCACTCTTGTGTGATATCTTATTTGTAATTAACATTTTCTTTTTTTTAACAAGATTAATTAGTTTTTGGTTATTTCACTATAATAGAAAATAGGAAAGCTATTAGTCATATGAAGGTTAACAAAATAAAACTGGGATTTCTTTTACCCCATGATGTCACATAAGTGGATACAAAAGTGAGAAGTTATGAAAGATTCAGGGTTCATGAATTATACAATGGATCAACGATACCTCACCAGGGCTGATTTCATCAGGTCATTCCAAGTACGTTCCTTCTAGTGACACGTTTTGCTGGAGCGACAGTTAAAAGGCATCTCTGTTTTTCAGAGTATTTCAGCTTTATTGGGACATCGGTGACATCATGTACTCATTGTTGTAAGACAGCAGGGAATAGGGGTGTACACAATGCCGGGTGAAAGTCCACATTCAGCTCAAAAAGATATTTTTTCTTTTTTAGAAAATCAGCATTGTATCTCGCTAGCCCTCCACAAGCTTTTGGCTACAATAAAGATTAAGTTACTTAACATACAATTAACCTTATAGTGGAATAGGGGAGCAAGAAAGAAAAAAATACTCAAAAAAACATAGCTGTATCTGCCATTAATATCAATATGATTAAATTAAAGAAATAGAAAATAGGTAATACATCATATTGAGCCATTACAGCTCGCACATAAATACATACCTACAGAATGAGATTGTGTTTCTTAACCAGCGTAATTCTGTTCAAAATACTTTGTCTATAAGGTAACCTCATGGAAGCTGAGATCAGTGGCTGCATGTGGCAAAGCCAGCATTACCAAATCAGTTTCCCGTCCGGAAGTTCTCCTCCTTCTTCTCACCCCATCCTTACAAATGTTACACAGGCCAACCAACCAACAACGGTCAGCAACTTAACAATAGGGGAAAGATAACTTAATGGAGAAGAATAATCATGCAAATCCTGGGAACAGGATGTTAAGATGATTATATACGTTGTATACATACTTAATACATATACATTACTTATTTTAAAATAAACATTGTTTTAGTTTTGTTAAGTTATAACAGATCCACTTTAAATGTTGTGATGTAACAGATCTGTAACACAAAATATCAGTAAATTCATATGTTAAATTTATAGATTTCTTAACTTTTTAACATAATTTATAGGAAACAATAATATATATATATATATATATATGCTTCTTTTAAATGTTTGAACATAGTACTTTATTATAGAATGATCTTTTCTAATATAATAATTATAAATTATACTCATAAAACACCAGTATGGAATGCATATTTTTGGTTAATATACGGTGTTGAGTGGTTCTGCTTCCTTCTTACTAATTTTTTAATAATCTTAATAGTTTGTACAGCCATACGAGGTTGTTAGAAATTGACTGTGAAATTTAAGAAACTAGATGGTCAAGTTCCTTAAAGTTTACAGAGCTAAAGGGGAAAATAAAACATTTAATATGCATTTGGTCTGGTTTTCCAGGAGTTTGGAACATAACCCCAATGCTTCCTTGTTTGTCTACAAGCTGTGAGTTACAGGATATATGCCCGTATAGCAGCGCTCTCGCCAACAAAGGCCAATAACGAGACAAGGCTTACAACCAAAATAAACTTTAATTGAGTTCTTCTGGATAGATGTTTAGTGCAGTCACTCCAGAACGGATAATATCATACTGTGACAAACCTCCCAATTGCTTACTGGAGTCATTAAAACTTAGTCCAACCACACAAACCACTTATAATGTAACATAGTCAAGTTTATTTTTTTCCATAAAATACAGTATTTTTTTGTTTATTTAGATAATAAATAACACATTGATATTTTTCTTGTTTTCAAGGCTGTCCTGGAGATCGTTTCTAATTACCGTAGTACAAATGGTCACATTACATAAAAAAAACTGTATTACCTGCTGGCATATATAATTTTGCTTTCTTGATAATGGCCATGCGTAATTCAAAGGCTGCAACAAAACAGTTAAAAGGAGAAGTCAGAATGATGTAGCGATACGACAGAAAAACACAACTTGTCAAAATACACAATATTCCAGCCATGAAGTGTATCCGGTGTGCTCTATATGTGTTGCGATATATGTATGTATATTTCTTATATACAAAGAGCTAAGATTTACTTAGTGCTTTACAGTTTAAAGTATAGTAAAAGTACAATAAGTGCAGTGACCTAAGGTCAATAGTCTGCGGACATTTTCATTGGGGTTCAATATATATGTATACATTAAGAAATGAGGTTCCTGTCCTGTAGAGGTTACGTTCAAAGCCCTTAGGTTTTAACCTCCCTTTAATAAAAGCAAACTCGACAACATTTAGCTGTCCAAGCCGGCGCCCCTGTGTTGAGAAGTGTGGCAGAAATCAAGGAGGGTTGGAGGCCTACAGAACCACCTTGGGCCACTCGGCTAACAGAGTGTCGTTAGGCAGCCACGTGGCAACTGCAAAGGAGGCCTGTGTTGAAATAACACAGACCTCCATTGATTTTACATCTTTCTCAGCCAGTCAGGGGGCTCATGATCCCTACTTCCCATAAAAGTGGGACACTGAGGCTACCCAGGACAACTGGATCATGACAAGAATCATGACTGTCCCGCTAAATCAGGGACTGTTGTGGGATATGATAAAAGCCATAACTTCTCTCTGCCAAATGATACTGCCATGCGAGTATGTGGGGTCTTCCAGTAGGCAACAAAATACCAGAGGTGACCTCAAATGGTACAACTCACTGCATTAGCATGAATGTTTGCACTGTTTTTTAAGAAATTCCATAAACATATAATAATAATAATATTCTGGATGAAAAAAAAATGACTTTACTTTGAACTTAAAACAATACCCATTTATGTGGCGTGCTCAGCTCTTTAATACCTGTTAATATTCTTGAAAATATTAAAATTCATTGCTGAGTGTAAAAAACTAAGAAAGGAAGTCACGTGATGTGTACATTATAGCACAATCAAGAAAAAACAATAAAAGGGGATTATGTCGTATACATCCAGGATGTAATGGTTATGGAAGAAATAAATGACACACCGTGGGGAACTATGCACTTTATGCAGAAATATACATTAATAAAAACGTTTTAGTCATTTCAAGTTGAAATTGTAACAAACTGATCATATTACAATTTAGTATTTTCTTGAAGGCCACTCTTAACCATTTCATAGCCACTGGCGTAGGCAACATATTGAGATGTAATGGACTCATGGGACACAAGCTTTAAATGAATTGTAAAAATCCGTCTCAGCGCCTGCCTCTCCTTTTCTATTTTAATTTTATCCATTATATTTTGATCCAATTCCAGGTTTTAGCTTCATTATTTGTTCTGTTTTTAATGTAAATAGTCAAGCGCAGGTTAAACGTTTTAGAAAATGTTTTCTTAAGAGCTGAATTAACCATAATTTTATTTAGGATAACTTGTTTCTTAACAACTTTTGTGCTGGGCTTTTTCTATCTACTGTGCTTACTTACAAAGGTCCGCAAAACTGATTTTAAACATTCTCACCTTTTCATTTGTCAAGATCTCTACAATTTTCTTCCTTACAATACTGGACTTTCCTTGGCGTTGGGATTGGAGGTTTTTAAATTAAAAAAAATATATAATTATTTTTCTTTTTGTTTTTTGACACATTCACGTAAATCTCTATTAAGGTGAAATACTGATGTTTTTTTTTTAAAAAAATAATTATTAAAGGGCAGGGACGGTTAACTAGCTAATAAAGTTGATAAATACACATTCCTTCAAAGTCTAGAATTCACAATTGTTTTAAGTAGATCAAAATCCTAATGTTTTTAATTTTATTCTGCTGTAAAATCATAATCACTGCCTTCGGGCTGAGAAGGAAGAATTGGGTAAGTTGACGAAAGACGGACAGATTTGTTTTAGGTAGTGTGGATAGATGCATGAATGAGGATCAGGACGTTTCATTACATTTTATCCGAATTTTTGATCTATCTTATAGCTATTTATGTAACCAATTATGGCATTTAATGGATTTTCATATGTATGCCCAGCAAACACCGTTAGCTCAAAGACAAAGAGGGGCTTTGGGAAAGGAAGGGGGGGGGCAGAGATATTTGGGTCTAGAGTGGAACTGTCCCCTGATGAGGGTGTTATTGTAAATGTGTATATATATATATACCAAAAAGCACAAAACCTAAATATATCCCTCATGTCAACATGGAGTGTTCTTTCATTAAATCGCAAATTAATGGGAGGTCACACGAGCCGCATATTATATGTCCAACCCAAACTGAGAAAGCTGATTTTGCTACATAATCAGCAACCTAGTCACCAAATAAAACCATGTTAATTGTTGAAGTTACCTTTCTTGCTACATCACGTTACCCAAAGCCATTGTTACTTTACGGTTGTACAGGAGTATGGCCGTATCCTTTATGTCCTATGATGATGTAGCTCTTATAGACACTGGCTGTAAAGTCTACAAACCTTGAACTTAGCCTAAAGTATGTCTGCCCTATGTCAGCATTTATCTGGCCGCAGCAGGACAATACCTCCCTGGTTGTGGTTCAGTGCTTTGGTCCTCGCATGAGCACAGTGAGTCTGTTTTCTATCTGAGATAAGCTACAGTGCAACACCAGAAGCTTGCTAAGTCCTTTAATTTCTATTTTATATCATTAAGGGACTTGGGGAAGTACTACAAAGCCTGGTCTGAATCATTTTCTGCTTGTTGATCATTAAACTTTCATTTATTAAGAATATAATGGCGGCATAGAATGAAAAAAAACATTTCTCTGTTGTAGAAAAGTTACTGTTGCTTTCTGGAAATTAGATAAGGTAGATTAACAACAACTTGAATAACTTTTATGCAAATGGAATCGAATTTTCATAGAACTGAAACGTGTTTGTCCATCTCTCCAAGAGACGACTTGAATTGCCATTGTAATTATTTTTTGTGTATATGTTTTTTTTTTCTTAATTTTACCTCCAACACACCTCTTACGTTTAACAGTTTACCCCCTAAGGGTGCAAATATACACATGCATACAGTATATTCAAAAAATGTCAATAAACTGGTTAATACATATATGATACATGGGAAATAAAAAAAAAATGAAAAAATGTCAGTCCCTTTAAAGAAAGGCTATACAATGAAAAGGCATGGCTTATTGTACATAATAATGTAGGTGAATTGTGCAAATGGTTGGTTCCCATGCACTAAAGACAGAAATGCCAGGAGGTGTATGTGTTCCTCATAAAGCTGTTTGTATCAACAAATAGAGTTTACATTCATTAAAGGGTTAAACAAAGTACTTTATGTTTAAACAAAGTACGCACATGTCATAGGAGAAAAATGCTGGGAGAAGAGGCTGTAGTCAGAGACTGAGATTTTAGGAGAGTATACTTCACTGACAGCAAGGAGCTTGGAGCCTTTTACATAAAGGGCCCTCTTTTCTTGCACCCAACTATTAAATTAATTAAACATCCTGCTGATATTAAGCTTTGGTATCACATCATGTCCCACCTCATCTAAGGCCTGACCGCTGCATTCTGTTGTGATGTTGGACAGCACTATTGGCAAGCGGCACATAACTCCTGGTTACGGCTCATTCAAATCAGGGCAACTGACAAAAAATATAATGCATAATAACATAATGTTACATTTACCACACAATATAGAACTTCAAGAGACTTCATTGTTGTCTGGGGGCTGCCATCCTCTTTGCACACACGTAACATAGTGAGGGGAGGCAGAACGACAGATCAAATTGCACAGTGGCTTAGTGAATGGTGCAATGGGGGTCTACTGAGACCCATTTATGCGTACATGGGAGATGCTTCCCTAGATTTCATCCCATCAAATAGCCATTTAGTTTTTGAGTCTCAAGACAAGATGGAAGTGGGGACTTTCCGGTCACACTACTAAGGTCCCTACTAAGGTTTAATTCAAGAGTAGAGTAACTCACAAAAGCAAGAATCCAACCCCATCCATGTTAGTGAAAGACTCCTTGTAAGAACCCCTGTTGTATCTGTATGTGTAATGGTATACTTGTTATGTATTTGTTAACTGCCTTATCTTTAAATTGTACAGCTCTGCAATAAACAATTGCGATTGTGTGTCTTTGTGCTAACTTATCAAATCCATTTCTGCAACTTTTTTCTATGACCATACAGGAGAAGAGGCAATAGCAATACCAACAGGACACAGAAATGTAGACACTTTTATACGTAATCCCTCAAGGGTTCTTTACGACCTTCGGGAAGACTGAATAAATTGTTTGTTATCTACTTCACCATCTCTAAACTTTGCGCACTAGACTTCCCTCCTTATTGTTAAGAATAATATGAGTACAAATCGTAAGAGCTGAATGATTTGGAGGGTGCCTTTCTGTACTACTTTTATTTCTCTCAGCCAACTGCATATAGAGGGTTAATGGTAAATATATCATTTTTTTTGTACTGAATTTAAACAATTTGAGGAATAAAAGTATATGTTTCCTGAGTATCCTATTGCCCAGAAAATGCTTAGCTTTGCATATTTTACCTAGACTGCTTGAAAACAGCATGCACAATCAAAATAATACTGTCAAGATATGAGATTTAACCCCTTAATGACAAAGCCCGTGCATGTACAGGCTCAAAATGCATTGTTTTCAATGGGTTTAGGGACCAACCATTGTCCTTAAGGGGTTAATTCATATTAGTGAATTACTGAAAAATTAAAATCCATAAAATCTTTTATTTTTTTACTTTATTCTTGAAATGAACTGTATAAAATTCTACAAATATATTCAACGTAAATGGCAGCAAAATTGGACAGGTATGATCTTTAATCTATGCAGTAGATAAAAACGTTTATATATCAATATAAATGAATTCGTTCAGAAATGTAATCTGATATGCTGTTATTCTACTAAACCACATTAAAAGAAATAATCTGATACCTTACTCTAGCAATACCTGGATAATTGATAGTTTGCTACTACTTTTTAAGATAAAAACCTATTGTTTGCTTTTTTTATTAGTAATAAATCTTTTACAATTATTGACAATACAAATACTGAGCAATTTAGTGCAAATGAGAGGTTAGAATTTGTAATGAGCCAAATCTAAAACCGACTTCCTCATTCTTTGAGATATGGGCTTAAAGTAAAGGCCAAGGTGAGATGTCAGCTTTTAGGGAATAACAATAAAGTGAAGAATGACATTAACCAGAACAGGCTATAAATACCACACAAAAAGACCATACAATTCTTTTGTTTCAGACCAAGGCAACATCGTTACAATACACCCAATGCAAGCTAATCAGAATACATTTTTTTTAGAAAATTACAATTAATCAACAATGATACAGTTTGAGTAAAAAAAAAAACATATACATATTAGATTTTTTTTTAAATAAAAAAATAGCATTTTCTAGACATTATAATGCATGTGGGCTTTTCTCCATTAGTGAGAAAGAAATCAGTTAATTTGAAGTCTCTGACAATTATGTTCAACTTCAACAAGAACAGATTTTCAAAGAATATTTGGAAAATGCTGTCTGGTAAACTCTAGTTTAGGTCGTCCTGATGCCTTTACTATGCATGGCATAAGAATCCAAACATGCAGGTCGATGTGCCGTCTACTGGAACTCAATCTTTACCAGGGGATGGCTGGCAAGAGAGCAGGCAGGGCAAATGCCTCCTGGACTGGTCTGATTTAAAAATCGTGGGCCACTCCCTGAAGCTTTATTTTGTGCTTTACTGAAAATTTTAAATAGCGACACTAATGCCTAGAGTAACAAGAATTTTAGGAAGACTATTTTCATTACCCCGATCCTTTATGTTAAAATGTTTTAGATAATATTGGTTATTACACATTAGATATGGTGTCTTCGAACAATGATATTATGATGTCATTATGATGTTATTTCTGACCTTTCTGGCTGTTATTTACCCCTGGACTGAATATCAGCCCCCTAGTGATTTTCACTCCCACCCCCATTTCTCTGCTCACAAACTTTTATTAATGAATGCATGCTGCAACTTTACAGCATCCCCTACCACTTTTACCTTCCATTTCCTAATGGGACCGCATATACAGTCATGTTTACCATTCATTTCCTAATGGAAAGAGCTATGTAGTCATCTCCAGAGATTGTCCAACTTAAATTTCCTGAAAGCACCATCTGTGCATATGGCCTAAAAAGCACCCTGAACACTGCTAATTGAACGTCATTGAGTGGAACCCTGAAGAACCACACCACATGTATACATTTTTTATATACCCATTCAAGTGATCCTCTAGCAGTGGATTGACGGGGCAGAAAGCTCCTCTTAATTTATAAATGTCCTTCATGACTATTACCACTATAGAGGAGTGGTAAGTTTTCAATTCAGTTTCTAGACATTTTAATTAATGGAAATCCATTAAGGGAATTTCATAAGCTCTGTACTTTTTTCGGGCTCACAGACCATGTCCAATACCTGTCCTCTATGTAGCCGCTGTAATGCATATGTATTGTTGGGAAGGTCTATGGAATTATTTCATGCAAACTGGAAAAAAAACAAGTATCCTGCGGCCAACTGACATTCACTTTATCCAACTCACATCTGCTATTTCATAAAATAACATTTGACTCGCATACACTCGACTTCAAGAAAGTCAGATTAATGATTACAGTCTCCCCAAGCATCCAAAATAAAAAGAAAAAAATGAATGTATAAAAAAAAAATTAAAAACCTAGCCTCCTTTCTTCCATAATGTGTAGGGTTAAGTGTATGCGTGTGTATAGTCCATATAGATAACTTCAGGGGGCCTAGAGCTCACATATCACTTATACCCCCCTCAACCCACATCAATGGTATGAGGGGTTACAATGCTTTAAATCTATGGGCCTATACTGTGTCTGATGATGATGATGATTGACACATGTGGGGGCATTGGGATGGAGGTTAAAGTGTCATTAAACTTGTACAGTGTCAAAAGGCTCAAGTTTATATAAAAGTAATCTTAATCTTGTTTTAAAAAAACCCTACCTACTCTCCCCTCTATGTGTCCTTCAGTTAGGGTGGAATGGGTCTATTCAATGTACCCTTTGCATTGGGGTGGTGAACAATGAAAATCACCTATAGATGCAGGATGTAAAAAAAAACTCACTTTCAGGCCAGAGTCAGAAAATAAAAACACAAAAACCCTGGTGGTAACAACAAAAAATATGTCCAGATGGCAGAAGATCTTATAGTGGTGGGTGGTTGCACAGAAGCACAATTATGCACTCTTGGTCACCTGTGTACCCAACCTGGGGGACATATATGTGGGGCAAAGGTAAGTTTTTAGATGTTTATTATTTTTATAAATATTTTCTATATATATTACTAAATAAGTTATAAAATATATTATTTATCACCCCCAATCTCGCTATACAAAGAGTGGGGGGAAGTGGAGAACCTTTTTTATTTTGTTTGTTTATTAGTTGTTTTTTTTTATGGATTTTGCGAATTAACACGCATGCTCTCAGCATATTGTTGAGTTGCTTTCAAAAGCGTTAGCAAAACACAAACAGAAAAAAATAATCCATAAACATTAATCCTGGCAGTATTGATGTTTTAACTGAAAAAAGCAGCTACTTAAAAAATTGTCAATAATGTGTTTTATTTACTTTTTAATGAAACTTTAATAAATAAAATCTAGGACCTAAGTTGATACTTTAGACTAAAGGTAGAATTAAAAGAACTTAATTCTAAAATGGGATTTTAAAATAAGATGCAACGCTTTAATCATAGGTAGCCTTTTAAAACTTTTAATTATTATTAAATTATTTCTTATTCTGAGAAATAAACATTAAAAAAAGACACTTGTTATCGGAATGGTAAAGACATTAAACAAGCTCTTTTTTTGTTTTGTCACCTAACGGATAAGTTCCTAGAAATTCCATGTGTTACGTCCTTTTTTATACGGCTACAATACAAGAGGTAAGTAGTGAAGAGGAAGACATGTTGTTTACTAATACTTTTTCCCACAGGAGCCCATTGTGAAAATGTTGCCGCTCAATGGGATTTTAACAATTTTTGCCATAGGGTCAAACGAAGAGAAAACTGATAGTGAAAAGAAATAGTACCCCGAAGCAAAGTGAAGTCAACCCCAGCAGATTTCTGGTGAGGCAAGAATCCCTTGATTGACAAGGGCCGAGCCACCAACTTTATCTTCGTAGTATATCACATGTCAAAACTTCCCTCCTAAGAATAACAGAAATGACCTCTTTGGTGCCACAAGTCCTATGTGACCTTTTAGTAGCCATAACAGTGGCTAAAACAACACAAATATATCAAGGAATAGTTTTTTTTTTTAGTGCTGGGTGAGGTTTTAATACAATTGTAGCAGTTAGCTCAATAAAAGGTCCATCTGACAGAGGCTTGTATTGCATCACTAATGTAAATCGTGAAGCAATATTTTATATATCTGCATAGTAGGTTTTTATTTTTATTGATGACCTCACGTAATCTTGCAAGAGGCCTGAAAGACGAAAATGAGCTTTAATAGATTATTTACTTTATGACCCCTTTTGCAGTTTAGGACTCATCGTAGCTTTGGTTTTATATGTTAATGCATGTCTGTGTTTAGTTACTGTGTATTATTCTGGGTATCTGTTAATGTACAGTGTGTAATTGTCATTTTTCTTATTTTCCAACTCAAAAGTCCAGGGCTTTTTTTTTTTTTTTACCCCCTACTGTTTTATAGCCTCCTATGAGAAGATGTTGCTGTAAAAAAAAATATATACGGTATATCTCCTGTAACCGTTTAAGAATGACATTCCAATTCCATGTGATGTTTACGCACTCACCATAAAGATAAATGACCAAGGTACTCTAATGATAAATCAGGACCCAGCAAGCCAAATGAATGCTTTAATCAGAAAAAAAAAATATGCAACAGAGACGGTAATGCATGTTTTGGATTTTGTACTGGATTAAAACAAGCAAACCTTATTTTATGACATCAACGCCTTTCATTTTCTAACAGAGACATATCAATAGGAGAAACAGGGACCGGAAAAAAGGGCAAATACTTATCCAATCTTACGGATTATTGTGAGAATGAGTCCTAAATATAGGTATTCTAGGGCACTGAACTGATATGGAGCACTGCCACAAGGTTACAAGTTTGTTTTCCTATGGAGAAGGGCATGAAAACATAGTTTGCCTGTGGTGCTATTAAAACCTAGAAAGCAACGGTTGCTAGACTAGGTCTTGCGCCATTTTTTTCATGGGTCAACTGAATCGGTTTCCCTGAGGACTGAATTTTGCCATCATTACCCGGTCTCTTGTGTGCAATGTGCCTTTGATACCTTGTCAGCTGGAGTGCATCGATACATGGAGGCCATTTGGTTAAGGATGCCGAAACAGGTCAAAGGCACATACCTCCATGCTCATCTCCCAGGGATTGTCAACCCTAGATTCTCTGAAAGGTGCAGCATCTACAGGGGGGGGGGGGCAAATATCTTGGATGTATCCCCTTGCCAAGTAGTACATCTGTACAACTCCTCATCCTGGTAATTAAAGGAGACTCAAACTAACATGACAGACACAAGAAGGTCTTACTTCTGTGGCCAGATGTGCCATGACATGTTAAAAAAAAGGTGTGTGGTTCATATTCTGGACAGACCTAGAGTTTATTGGAAACGTTAAAAATAAAAAAATAAACCATGCAATCTTTTATAGAGAAAACAGCTGAAATGCCATTTCACAAAGGTTATGTGAGGCACGTAGCAGATATGGTGCTTCACATAAGCAGTCCTATACTACAAGCCTAATTTATTTATATTAAGTGATGAAATGCCATTTTCCTGAGGCTAAAATGTAACATCTAATATGTGATTTACTTCCAGTAATGAGTACTCCACAATCTTCCTATTTTGATTTATATTAAATTACAGCTCCTCCGCTAACAAATACATTTTCACTATGCCATAAGTATTTCCCATAATTCTAGATTTTAATCTGTAAATAAATGAGGGGTTGTTTTTCTATAATTCCTTGATGTCACATGGTCTGCGCAGTAAAATATATTAATAGAGGCTGAAATCATGACAGCCCTTAAAAGAAAAACAAAGACGCCGGGAAATACAATGGAAATGCTCTTATATATTCAATAGTTAAGACAAGACAAAAGAATTTTTTTTTACAGAACAAATGTAGGCAGATTAGATTGGCTGGTCTTGTCCAAATGGAACCCTAGGCAAGAATACTCTTTGTTAACCCCAATTTTAGATAGCTTTGTGGTTTTATACATTTTTTTGTGTGTTTATGTTATTTCATTTATAAGCTCGCTTTTTGCTTTGCCTTGCTAGTTTATCCTCATCTTTAAGGGCTGTAGGATACTGTGATTTACCATTACCCATCAAACTTTCAGGCCCCATCCAGGCCGCGGAGCTGCTTATCTCTGGTTTTTCCTTTCTCCTGAGCCATTGAGACATCGACTCCACTAGATCTCTGAAGATGTGCTGTGGTATCTGGCATCAATATGTTAGCAGCGGAGCCTTTAAATCCTGTAAATTTGTGAGGTGGAGTCTCCATGGATGCATCCTGGTGCCATGTGTTCTCCACCCAGCCATCCACGTGAACGAAAATGTGATTTATCAGATCAGGCCACCTTCTTCCATTGCGCCATGGTCCAATTCTTAAGCTCACGCGCCCATTGTAGGTGCTTTCGGCACTGAACAAGGGTCAGCATGGGCACCTTGACTGATCTGCGGCTACGCAGCCCCATAAGCAACATTAGCATGTTTGCCGTCATTACAAACTGTTTTGGCACTCTTTGATAGGTAAAGTGGGTTGGAGGGTACATATAAATGACTGGGTATGTAGAAGTAGCTAAAATATTGGGAGGGGTGTCTTATTGATGTTATGGCTGTGATTGATGGGTCCAACAACATTTGTGTTTTTTCTTACTCTTTTGCCACTGACAGTTACTGTATTGAGAGGTTGAGATGGATGCTCTTTAGACATGAGCAAATGGGCCAAAAAAGATTTTGATACATTTTTTGTTTCTTTTTCTGGAAAACAAATTCTGTTCCCTGCCTATTCGGTTCATCCAAAAATTCACAGGCGTTTTTAATTCAGAAATGAAATTCGTTGCCCGGTGCCCACATTCACTCTCACTCTCTCACACACTCACTCTCATTTACTCTCTCACACTCTCTAAATGTTTCTGTATCTTCTCTGCCCGCATGTTTTGAAAGAATATTCTGAGCTTTTTCAACAACTTGTGGGATTCTGGCATCATTTTTTGTGGCTTTTTTGTGTGAATTTCTCAAAATTCAGTAAACTTGCAATTCGTATAAATCTGATTGCACATCACTCATTTATCATGCTGCAAGTCAATAGTTTAGTGCAGAAAATGTACTGGGGTGGGGGCAACTGGAGAAACTGTGGTGTACTGTAACTTAGCTCATCACCGATATACAAGAACTAGAGCAAACTTTTTTTTCTATTTCTTTTTTATTTAAAAATTAACGTAGAGGCAAAACCTCTGGTTTGTGGACAACAAAAAACAATAATTAATTATAAATATTAGTGGTGAAATTAGGCACCTGAATGTGATTGCGTACTGTGACCTAGTTGTTGAAATACTGTTTCTGAGTTTAGTTGATTAAGACAGTTGTACATTTACACTAATGGCAAAACGTCTAGTTTGTAGACAACACAAAACTATTATTATATTGATTGATAAAAATCAGCGCCGAAGTCATGCATTAGACTGTATGAAATTCCTGAGTATTGTTATATATGTTATTTATTTTCATTTTTTTTTCATTTTTACTGGCGAGTACAAAATAATGGAATTGAAAGGAATGATTCCTTTATGCATTCGGCAAAGCTGACAGAGGACATGTACAGAAAAGTAGAGCCCTGGTATTCCAGTCCCAAGTAGGAAACTTGTAGGAAACTTTGTAGGAAAAACGAAATGGAAATGCCGTCCAAATCTATTCCGCTTGTCATGCACAAGTCTAATATTTACTGTAATTATACAGCTTCTGTAACCATTATCATACCCTCTACCCTAATATAGAATAATATATTTTTTCTAAATACATTCAAAGTTAGATAGTGAAACATGAGCCAAGATTCCTGAGCCGCGCTTTGAATCTATAAGCACAATAATGGTTAACAGAATGGAATCCAGGCAAAATACTTTGTGTGTCGCAGTGAAAGAGACGCATTCCTTTAGCCCTGTCTGCTAACGTACCATTTAGAAAACCCGAGCAATTTGTTAACAAGGAAAGGTATCTACTGCGCCGTCAAGTGCCTCTTCATGAATTGAAGAACAGCCTTGGTCATTTCTTTTCTGCAAACTTGAAGTTTGTAATCGCCCATTTTAGATTGACGCGTATAGATGACACGGGCTTTGCTTAAAGCAAACATATCACTTTGGGGCATAAAAAAAAAAAAAAGCTTCCTAAAACTAAGCTGATGCGTTCCTGACAACTATAATTTGTCCATTAATGTCTATTGAGATATTTGGTCTCCGGGAATAAATGGAAAAAGTATCACTTTTGGAAATCTTCCTTTGGAGCATTTTGCATGAGAAACTGCATAAAAAAAAAAAGAAAAATGAGTGTGTTCATCGTACCGTACTATTTACATCTTAGAGGAAAAAATGTAACAGGGATGTTACTGTAACGTGTGATAAATACAGAACTTTTTCCATTAATGTGGGAGGATTGTCATAGGTGTTAAGTTTGGGATGGTTTTTTTTGTATCTAGAGTGATGAATGGGAGAAAGGATAAGTATGAGTGCTAGTACGATGAGTAAAGCAGTGTTTTTGTGGCCCAAGAACATACAAATTGTTCTAAAGGCAGATAATCCTGGGAAAGTTGAAATGTGTGATAACAGGACCTTGGAGTACTCCACGAGTAGACTTATTAGCAACTGTTTTTGAGTGATGTTGACTGTTCTGGAAATTTGCTTTGAGAAACGCACTTTTGAGCATTGCAATATTTTATTTAATATACTGTAATTTTCTGAAATAAATCTATTTGTTTTGCAGGAAAAAATCATATCCTTACAATTTCCAAATGCAGCCACATACGTAATGACTTTTTTTTCTTTTAAAGAGGCACTAAACCTTTTTTACTACTAAGATACTGATATTAAAGGTTTGTTCAATAATTATCTGAAATATTCGGTAAAAAATCAAAGAAACATACTTTGAATGGTCACTTCCAGTGGTGTGCCTTGTTTCTCTACCCTACAGATACCGCCACTGGCAATATGCACTGTTGGATACTCACCTCTGACCTCTATCAGTATGCTCTCTGCTAAAAGCTTTAGTTTCACCCCATTTCATGGATTTTTTTCTGTTTTGTACCAGTCCTATGGTCAAAGACTCAGACAAGGAGTAATACATACAATGTATCACTAAAAGAGATGTCAGCGATAGTTGTTTATTGTAGCTGTATCCCGGGCTGCTTTTAAATAGTCTGTGCAACCCTATATAAAAGAGGATAGGCACGGCTAGATCTATATGTACCGGCTGCTAGATGCAAACAACTGCCCCAGAATCACCTGTCCTTACATCCAGACACAAAAAGATTATTTTCCACGTGTCAATCTCTTACTTTCCACGCAGTGAGTTCCATTTTATAGAGCTCCGTTGGGAATAGTTAGAATTGAAGCTTAAATATGTTGGTCTTTAACAAACAAATTCATTTGGAGTTGTCAGTGAGAAGAAGTAATCACTCCCGAGCTTTGATGTTGGTTGGGGTGGGCCGCACAGGCGTTGAACTAATGCGAAAGTGAAGTTAGTTAAGATATGACTCTATATATTGTCTGCTTGTCAGATATAAAACAAGAAACTAACAAATGGGATTATTCAAGAAATGAGTTGGAAGTTGAGAAGAACTTTGAAGAGATCTTGCTGTTTAACTATACTTTATACAGGGCCAGCCAAGCTCTTCCCAGATTGGCAAGGGCTTTAGGCAGCACTAACCTTTGTGCCAGTCTTTCAAATCCTATCTTTTGTAGCTGAGTACATTTAATAAACTGATAAGGCATATTCACTCAGTCAAATGAATTATGTATACATAGAAGGCTCATGTTATGTGTATTACCAGACATTATCATGATCTGTATGATTATTGTTCCACATTAAGTTATTCCTTTTGTTGAATATGATTGACCTTGGTGGTCTTAGAATGGTGATATGGGAGAGGAATTGAAGACAGATGATGATTCTACTGGTTTTGCCACATACCTGACCTTCTGCTTCTATATATATATATAGATATATATATATTATTATACCCTATATCTATCTGACAAGAACTTTGCTTTGCTCCTGCCTTCCGACCTCAGGTTATATACTTCCTAGAACTTGATCTCATCCTGCTTATTAACCTTTGGGTACAGCCTTGTTTACACTATCTCCAAAATACTTCATCACTGCCAGGTTTGTGTACCTCCATTCTGCTTTCTACCTGAAGCCTTGGAGAAATGTTCCTGTCACAGTTTTTACGCCACTTTGCTCCCCTCCCAGGTAAGGCATACTAGTTTCACTGCCCAGATAAGGTGCAACCTAAAGCAAAATATATGCTGCCAACATTTAATTTCTACAGTCGGGTATCCTACATCAGACACGATTATCTCAGATGCCTAGTGCAAATTGTCACATAGTTCCTAGAGATAGAAATGTCAAGAAGACACTGTGACTCTATGCACGTTTTCACTCCTCAAATGCTTATCAGGAACAAATACACAGCAGGAAACAATGATGGCAAATTATGACATCACACAGTGATTTCAAAAGTGACATGTATTATGTCTTTGATACCCTGTACCCAGCTGTTAGTTCAGGATCAATTACATTGTCCATTGCATTGTATTCTTAACATTGTTTCTTTATTAACAATACTTTGTCATTCATTGTTACATTGTTGGCAGTTATGCAAATAAAATCCGATATTATATTGTAATTAGATAAATGTTTCGAGGTTTAGTCTTTCTCAAGTTCAAATGCAGTATTTTGGTGATGCTCTCGGTTCTGTGTGCCAAATGATGTTTGCTTCTCTGGTAAATTGCAATTCAGGGAGATCTTCAGAAAGAACTGTACCTGCTGGCTTAATCAGAGAATGACCAGCTGTTGGATGAATAATCCACCTGAATCAATCATAAACTGTCATGTTACTACCTGTTAACTCGACAACCTGTCATCTCTCCTTTCCACCTCCTGCCTGAAATCTTCCGGATTGGAAAACACTTTTTCCCTAAAGGAAATGATGTTCTTTACAATGTTAGACGCTGCATTATACTGTACCTTGACAAAAAAAGGCAGATTGCAGAGTTGTAAATGACACGGTTCAAGAAAAATCATAAAAATCATTCTAATATATTCCATTTGGAATATAATGTAATATATATATGTCGTAATTGGACCTGGCTACCAAAATATTGTTATAAGAAGCAATGGCATATTAAACTGGCTACACCATGTGTGGGAAAAAAAATCCTTAAATGCTAATTTTACCATTACAGTCTTTAGTACAACTAAATTAATTTAGTAAATTTGAATGTTCTATTTGTTCATTTTATTGTATTAGTTATGGATAAAATGGCACATTAAACATTATCATTTCGTTTTTACCCCCACAAACACCTTACAGAGGATATATCTCTTAACCACTAGGAATAACCGAAGGTTTTGTTGGCTGCTCCCATGGCATATACAAAATATGGGTTTCTAACACATATAAGTTGCTTATTTTCATCTGCCAACATTTTACATTTACTTAGCCTAAGATCTGGGAAGTCAACACTTTCTGTGCCTCTGTGATTCGTAATCTTCTCACTTTGTCGATTTTATTCTCACGTTGGTCAGTTAATCTGAGGGAATGGACATGTTGACTTTAAAATACTGGTTTTAGTATTCATTTTGCTCTAAGTGAAATTATGAATCAATCATCTGTAACATTTACATCAAAATCTCTTTTTAAAAAAAATGAATGGTTGTTACAGTATTTTATGCTAATTTATCAAATGCGTCAAAATATAATGAGGTTTAACAAATTAATAAAGTCATGGACCACGTTCCATTTTCTTGAAATTCAGACTGTATATTACATTTATATTAGTAGAACTGTTAGCAACAATAGATTTTTATGAGTGATTAAATGCCTCTAGTTTACCAGCACCCCGGGAAAATTGAATATCTGATTATTTCAAGTCATTAATAGCCATTTTCATTTCAATGATTATTCCACATCAGAACATTGTAAGGAACCTAGAGGAAATCAGGCTTGATCTACATTGATATCCAGGTCTTCTTCACTGTCAATGCACTTTTGTTTCCCAAAGAGTTAAAACTCACAGCATTGTTTTTTTTGGAACTAGATCAGAGATTATGGGCATTTTAAAAGTAGATGAATGTACGGTTTGGGAGAATCACTTTTCCATGGCCATGTCACAGTTTTCTGTTTTATCCATGGGGATATTATTCAAATGGGTGCCTTAAGCTATAATTTTGTAGCTTTTCTAGATTGACAAGAAAATGTGTCTGTCAGATCCCAGGCATATTCCAGCTGTCCTTTAAAATACATTCTTATCTGCGCCATACAATTTTATTCATTTGTCCTTTAAAAGAAACGTAAGATTTGATTATTTACTATCTTAATGACATTCGATTTTACTTGTGAATGCACATGATTAGAAAAGACAACTTCTATTCTATTTATATAATAATTTTACTTTATTGAAAATTGGCCATAAAGGAATTATTTCTATTTCTCTTTTTTTTTAATACAATATTATTTTACTAAGCAACAGACTGTGTTTTCTATGTTTCTTGACCTGAACTGTGCTGTTTTGTGGATTTAATCCGGTAAAATGAAGAATTCTTTGTCTATTTTACTAGTAACAAATAAAAATTAAAAAAGACCACATGACATCAAACATGCTCCTACCCCACTGAGTTTTGACATGTTTTACAATGTTTTATTGCCTTTTAGGTTCGCACAAAACCATTTTCAAGAAGAGCTGGTGCAAGGTTTAAGACCAACAAGCCTTCCCAGGGACTGCCAACCCACCCAGGCATGCATGGGGAGATAAGGGGGAAATATAATAATATAAATAATATTATTTATTTGCATATTGGAAGGAAGAATGAGATGTAGAGCTCCAGTATATGTCTCCATATGGTTAACCAGCATCTTGAGACCAGAGAGATAGACATGTTATTGCAGAGTAGTGTAGAGGTAAATGCTGCCCCTGGTATTTGAGGAGTTAAACTTGTATATCTTCTCCTACCCCCGTCACCTATGTGACATTGTCAATATTTCCTACATGACAGATAACTATGTCTTGTATTTTTTCATGACAGGTGAACTTTCAAGAGCAATCACTAAAGTAATTTTGGTTGTGTTGATCATTATCATGAAATTGGAGACCAGTACATCTATCAATGTTCCTGAACTGCATCTGCTTTCCAAACGAGGAATAAATAAAAAATAAAATAGAAATCCCATACATTCTATCACAAAATGAAATGTCTAACTTACAGTCATGGTTGTAGAGTGGCCTGGATTAACCATCAGGCCAGATGATGCCCATGGCTAATGTTACTCCCACACACACCATTTTTGATCGTAGCTTTAGATGATATTTATCATTAGCACTTAAATACCAATATTCCATAGACAAAGGAAAAAAAGATGAAAACCACTTGTAAATATAACCACTGTGAAAGAATGTAAGACCATCAGAGCAAGGACCGGAATACCTCCTGTATGTTCTTTATTGTCGTTTTACCAGTTTGTAGTAGCAATATCGAATTCACTTTTGTAAATAAAGTATAAAGCTTTTTAAAATGATTTTTATTTCCCATTTATATTTGATGACTTTTACAAGGAAAAGTCAGTTCTGTCTTGCTAATTTGAATTTTGTATCATTCCATCATTGCATGGCAATGTCTATGCCAAACAATCCATTAGACATATATCTAACCGCAGAGCTCGGCTGTGTAGAATAGTTCAGCCTTACTATCACCGTGTTGACTAAGGCCAAGAAGACACTTATTTTACACCAGTAAAGAGTTGAAGAGCTGAGGGCATGTTTTTGCCTTATGAATGGAAAAAAGCACTGTATCTCCGAGGGAACAACTAGGAAGGATACACATAACCCACCTAGCAAGATAACATAACTAGAGGTGTTTAAATGTTATTTGCCAATTGATAACCAGGTGACTACTTCAAAGTTCCCCAACATATTGAATCAGTAACTACCATTAAGGATTGATCTGATACCCAAAGCTGTGGACCATCCCTCCTTTTTCAATCATTCTCTTTGACCTTCAGCATTCTATGCTGGCTAGTAGACAAAGGGGCTATGTATGGAAGCAACTTTTTTATGCCTATTAATTGCTTATAACCCAACTCACTATGATGTAATTAAAAAATGTTTTAAAGATTTGTTGTCAAAGTTGGTATTGAGTATTGTAAAGCACAGACTTAAAGACTTGCCACCATTTTTTAGGAATAGGGCTTATCTAATTTGTCAATATGGTACAGGGCAATGTGTGCTAAGTAGGTTTTTGTTACTTAAAACAGAGGAGCAGGAAAACTTCCAGAAAGTTTTGCATGAGTGATCCTTAGTTCCTGGTTTTCCCATTGAGACTTACATGCAGTTCCATTGTTTGCTACAGTTGTTGTTGTCCTTCCTAACCGACTTCGGACTGTGCAAATGTAAGAAGCATTGTGCTGTCGCAAATATAGACACATTACATTTATTTATTTAGCGCAAGCAGATTCCATAGCGCTGTAACAATCATTGAAATAATTTAAAATCAGACACAATAACAAAATGGTTCAAAAGGAGAGGAGGGTCCTGCTCTTGTGAGCTTACAATCTAGTCGCTAGTTGATGGGGGAAGTGAAACAATAGGAGAGGACTGCTATACATAGTTTGGAGAAAGTATGTTTGATGCGAGCACTTGCTTCTCAAATGGCATTGTGGGTAGATGAGATATAAAAGTATGGTGGGAGCTCCCTTTAAGAATAAACCAGCATTCCTATTAAACAGCATTCTACGGTAAACAGTAGCAGGACAAGGAATACAACAGGACTAGATCAGATAAGGAAAGAACCTCTGATTGAATACAAAACCAGAGCTAATACAATAAGGATGCATATAAACCAAACAATGCCTGGGGATAAAGATAGTAATGCAGACACTAGAAACAGGCAACAGAGAAAAACAAAGAGTGACAGACAAGGTACTAACAAAAATCCACTAAACAAAGATCTTGGGCAAGTTCCCCTGATCTGTCTAGAGATAACAGGAAATAATCAGGTTTGTAGACAGCTAACAAACCACTTAAGCTGTAGGTGGAGCATTAATTGGCAGATCGTTGATAAACCCCAGGAATCCCCACTCAGGATATTCGTTTTGGTTCTGTACCAAGCTGTTTGACTAACGTTTTTGTTTATTAAATTGAAACTAACAAATTAGTTTTAATTAGTAAAATGGTTATTTACCACCTTCACAGCTTGTGGCATAACTAAGGCCTATAGCTTGCACTTTGGTGGGAGTTACCATGGAAAGCTGGTATTCTGCGGGAAAGTTACCCGATGGTGGAAAGTGCTACTTTCGAAACCATTTTTGTTTATTTAATGTTTTCCCCAGGGGTGATAAGATATGTATGTCAATGGGCCAGAATTAGCATTATTCATTTATCATATAAGGTATTTCCTTGCACTGTCCCAATTTTCAATGTCCTATATCACAATACCTGGGAACTCTCCGGATCTCTGGGTCGCCACTGGAAAAACTCTGGGTTGTGGGAGCAGCGTTGTGACATGCCCCAGTCCCCGTCCATTTACCCTTAAACAGCGGTGTGTCCCAAAATGGCAGTGGGAATGCCCACTGACATCAGTGGGATCACCTGCAGGGTCAGCATGACTTTCTGCATGCATCTCAAGGGGGGGGGTTGGTTAGCTGGAGCCATAAAGTTCCCAGATATGTGTATCACTGTCTCACTTTTACATGCAGTGGGAATTATGGGTACCTTAATGCAAGAACCTCTGATCTCCCCTGTTGGCCCAATGGACTGTTTGTGCTACTGCAGCACAGACCTCAATTGCAATCTCCTACATGGCCTCCTCTCAGCACTTTAAAGCTAAGTGCCTAAAGTGGCTTGTCTGGTAAACCATTTGGGTTGTCTCACCTTTGCATCGACCCTACCCTTCTCCACCTCATGCCTCCTAGGAGTCGTTCATTAGGATGGGCGGTCACGCTTTTGGCATTACATTTTAGACATTCCTTTTATTTGCCAACCTGCCCCCCCAGTTATGCACATCTGCCCCCAGGGT
>VKOC01000746.1:0-193981 GCA_009364415.1 Spea multiplicata
CCGGGTCCTGAGGCGTCTAGTTACGCCCCTGTACACACACAAACCTTTAATAACTATTTATAATGCAGACATTATCCAATGACTATTTCTTACAGTATGTAGAGCAGTTTGTGGTTGTCATGCCCCTCTCACCCTTACCTGCTCTCCCCAGATGTCCTCCATCACTGCAGTCCTTCCAAAAGCTGTCTGTAGTAGCGTGGCAGCGATCATGGTAGCGTGTTAGCCCAAAACCACGGCCTAAAGTTTCAGCAAACCCCGGGGAGGACTTCCAGGTGTTGCCCAGACATCAACATAATGTTGCACTCCTGTAGAGGGGAGGTGGAGCCTGCCTCCACCATCAACTATCCACCAATAATGTTCATACACATACATAGTAAACCAGGTGCTGTGGAATCACTCCTCTCTGGCATCCAATCCAGTGAGGAGCTTGTTCAACACAGGGGAGGAGTAGATACCTGTAGCACTATAAAAACCCCTCAGACTGCGCCCATGGTACTCCAGTGTTCCAGAACTTTGGTTTTTCTGTTTGTCCTTGGACTCCAGATTCCGGTTCTTTTCTGCTCGCCTTGCTACAAATCCTCTTTTGGATTCTCCATTATTTGACCTTTGGCCCTCCTATTGGACTACCCCGCTTGTTTGTTTTCTGACCCTAGCTTGGACTACCGTTTTCTCTGATCTCTGTCGGCCTCTGACCTATTGGACTGTTCCTGAGATTGTTTTGGACTATCCTCTGCTCTTATGTTCAAACCCAATCCTGACAGTGGTTTATTTCAAATATTTGTTGTCACGTACAGCTATAAACATATATAGTTCTTGGAATTACTAATTTTTATTTAATGAATCCAGACCTTTCCAGACTGGGGAAAGCTTCTCTGACATTGTGTTCCCTTTTTTTAATATTACAATGATAGTTTGAAAAAAATCTCATCCTGTAATAATGAGCTGATGCGCCCCACTAAAATCCAAAGGTCTTCGGTTTCATTCCAAACACATCACGACAGATGAATATCTTCTGCTTATTTTTGTGCAAGCTTCTCACATTCTTGTGTCATTTGTGTATTACAACACTGCTGAGTACAAACAGATCAAACAGTGATTACTTTCTGGTGAGGACTAGATAACTTACTGTTTGCTGGACCATGGAGGCAAGGAGATTTTCAAGATTTTAGGAAAATCACAGACATCTCACATGGGAGCCTGAAACATGGTACTAGAAAAATGTTTCCCCGTGACTGAAAACCGTACACATGGCATCACTGGAAGTACAAACACTAAGATGGTATATGCTTATACCGTATTTGCTCGATTATAAGACAAGGTTTTTTTCAGGGCAAATGCTCTGAAAAAGACCCCTCGTATTATAATCGAGGTCGTCTTGTAATCAGACCTCAACTAGGTCTGACTATGAGACTAAGATCCAGATCCCCCGCAGCGCTGCAGGGGACCTGGATCCTCCTGTCTTATGCTTATAGTCTCAAAATATTTTGAAGTGTGTTGCTCTGATTTTATAATTTTATATAAGCTTATGATCTAAAGCTTATAAATAGAATACACTAATTTATCACAAAGTGTGTGTTTGATCATGTGGGTAAAATCATTTGATGAGATGCTGGTTAATATCAGCTGCGCATTTGTGTACAATTTCTGCTTATATACGTGCAGTTCTATTACCGTGAGGTGATTGTAAATTATATTGCAAATAACAGAAGCAACAACATATTTATTGAAATTTTACAAACAATTCATACAATTCTTCAAATAACAAACTCCACTGTGATGGTAATAAATCTAGAGTCCTTGTAATTACTATGATATTCTGTACAAACATAATTGCTTTCATCTTCAGTAAAAAGGTGCGTATACTGAATGTGCTTTTTTTGTTATCAACATGGGGTCTATATTTTGGGCAGAGATTTCTCGCACCGGACTAATTGTACTAATTAATTCATACCAAAGTGTGAGCATAATGTTTGAACAATTAGGTTGTAATTTTGAGATTCCGCATGCACTACAGAGACACAGCAGTTGCAAATTTCATATAAAGTGCAAAATAGGATTTATTCAAATTGAATCCATTTAAAATTAAAATGGGCTTAGTGAGCAGAAGAAGAGTAGTTTGGGGCAAGATAACACTTCCCTTCAGTAATAGATGTTGGTTGGAAAAATAAATTAGTTAAGCAATTCTTTTGTATGACACTGTTCTATCGCTACCAGTTTACAGTAGTATGATGCAAACTTGTAAAACCTTTGAAAATAAAATCTGTGCATAAGCTTTTTACTCAACCGATTATGGAAACTGCCGCCACTAAAGCACAGAAAATAAAGAATTGCAGATCCGACAGATTCAGAGGGCCCAGTGAGATAAGAAACTACTCCTCCTATTATAGTACAAGTTTAGAGAAATAGAAATGAAGCATTATATTTCAGACATACATTTTAGTCATGCTGGGGGAAACTTAAGTTAACTCTTTTTAATGGATCCTACTTTCTACGAGTCAGGAGGCCTTAGAAAGATAATTACACAGTTTTAGCTCCCTGTTTCATTCTCCGACTTCCTTAAACATTGTAGAAACATATAATTTGACAGGAAAGAAGAAAAAAAAAAGAGATCCCGTTACTCCTACTAGTTAGTGATTATGCGATATATAATAAAATGAGCAGAATTAAACACACAGTGGGGAAATTATTTAAATGAACAGGAAAAGACATCACAGTCCTACAAGTCAGTTTCTCATTAGATTAAAAACACGTGTTTTAATGTTATTATAACTTTCATTTGTTAGCTGCTACACGGCAAATGCATTTAGCCATGTATGGAACTTAGGATACTTCCCAATACTTTTGTATGAGCTTTGTGAAAATCTAAGGGGGAGACATGAATGGTGAATAGTGGGCACCAACAAAGGGCATAACATTATATTATTGTGTATTCCTAACTAAATTCGTATTTGTATAAATATATGGTTTGGATAGTCCTTGTTTTAGTAAGTATGCTAATGAGGCACAGTGATTTATAGCACGTTACTAATTTATCATAGTTCTACATACGAACGCTGCATAGTATATATTTTCCATGTCTAACCTATACTTTCAATGTATTTAATTTATTCTAGTTGTACACAGCACAGTATTCCCTTTCCATGTCTAATCTATAGTTTCAATGTTATATAAGGGTTAAATACAGGAACTGCACATATAAGATATTTATTTTATTTCCTGACCCCTGACACTCGTCTACCTGAAAATCATTTATTATGGATCTTGTACATTAAATAAAAACTACAGGATTATAGAGCATATCAAGAAAATCACTGGAAACCATCTGTCATTTCTGTTTGAAGCTTTGAAAAGAGATTTCACACACAACAAGAAATGTGAATTTAAATCTTCCACTTCACTGAAGGGACACAATGTAACTACAGTACAGCAAGTGTGACATGTGAACATCCCATTAACTGCTTCACTGTCAGGTTCTGGAACTGATTTTGAAGGCACTGAGAGAATAATTTTAAAAATAGCATGTATTTACTTTGTTTTTACATTTTAGTCTACAGCTCTATTTGTTTATTGCTTTAAAATACATTGAAATAGTTTGCTGAGTGATGGGTTCTTACTTCTTGTAATTATATATATATATAAGTAAACAAGTGCTAGGCATATATAACCTTAATTATGTCCACTATCTTCTGGTGGAACTTTAACCAGTTCTGAAGAAGATCTTACTTTCCTGAAAACCTGTAACTCCCCATTGTAGACATTAAATATATAACCTTTGTTTGAATTATTATATTTTCATATATGTATTTTTATTATGATATATATATAGCACCACTGTTTTCTGAGATCTTTGGAACACCTGCAATAGCTGTGCTAAGCATGTAAACCAGTATTAGTCTGCTGATTATTAATGAATCATCATATGCATATAGCTGTTATCTAACATAGAGCACAAAATGTACATAATATATTGGTATCCACATATGATGAATATGGCCCGCTGCCTGTGATCTTCAAATCCTCAACATCAAACACTGAAAGAATAGGAGAAAGTTCCCCATAAAAGTTGCAGGAGATAAGGCACAACCACTTGCATCATGGCAGAACCAAAAACAAATCCTTTAGATGGGGCAGTAGGTCAGGAAAGCTACTAGCTAGGCTGGCCAGACCCTGGTCAACCAAGACTTCCATCCCCCATATAACAGAGAAATATATTATATATAAGACCCCTGAAGAAATAGGAGATATGTTGCGCTATTTTTTCCAAAATTTGTATAATACCACCCTAGAAAACGTAGAAACAGGTATTTCATTGCTGCAACAGACATCCCCCTAACCTCACAATGGTTCAAAAAGAGACACAAGATAACCCAATTACACAAAGTAAAGTAACAAAGGTGATTAGGTCACTTACTTCCCCCCAATAAAACTCTGAGGCCAGATATCTTTACGCCAGATAATAATTAACTTGTACGCCCTCATATTACTAACCACCTCACAAATGTGTTTAACATAATTTTACTGGTAGGAAACTGTATCCAAGATCTAACATCAGCCATAGTGATTCCCCAAACCTAATAATGATCACATGAATGTCTAATCCTATCAACCCATCTCTTGAACCAGGACATAAAAACCTTTAACAAAATAATTGCAAACACGTTACAAATCTTCTTCCCATTACTGGTCACTCCCTCACAGTTCGATTTTCAGTGATTGTAGCCTTTCAAATGCCACACTTTCCAGACTCCTTCTTAGTTTAGATGTTGAGAAGCCTTTTGGCACCGTAACTGGGGTTCACTTAATACGTATGTCAAATTTTGACATTTCGGAGCTTAATTCCTAACACTCATCTGAAACACTCAATCATACTAGTAAACAAATTCACAACCCCCCCCCTATTGTCATGGGAAGAGGGGTACCCTCTTATTCAATTTGGCCGTAGATTTCCTCTTGAAGTTACAGGAGAAGAGGATCAACTTCACAAGAATCATAAAAGGATGCATCAAACATCCGCTTTTGACATATTTCTTTACATCTCCCAATAACATCCCTACCAGCCCTCTCACACATACTTGAAAGTTATGGAGGAGTTATAGAATTGATGACAAACTTGGCTCAATCAGAGGCACTACAACTAATAAACCTAAAACCCCTTCAAATGGGGTAAAGCTAGCATTGATTATTTAGGTATAAGTCTCTCAAAGAATATTCATGACCTGTAGCATGGTAATTTGCTACAAAATATCTGACAAAATACCAGGAATCATAGTAGACCTAAGGCTCTTTACACCTTTCCTTTTTGGGTACAGCGTACCTTATACAAATGTCCTGTTTCCTGAAACTTTTGTACCTGCTATGAATGCTGCTGTTAAATGTCCTTAAATGCTCAGATGATGAATGAACCCTTGGGCTATGCACACCCCATCCTCCCAGCAATCAGTGCTGGTACATTTTGCTAGCTGGCTTGTATTTTCGGATTTGTATTCAGCTTTTTTCTAGACCTTCCTGCTAAGTACCAGCCGTGCTGCAATGTCCCCAAGGGTAGTATGTGCTTTGGCACTTTTGTCTGAGGAAGTTAAGTTGCTGTCCAGTTATTTTATGTCCCAATAAAAAAAGTGTTACCTTGCTTCAGGAGGTGCTTCTCCTTCTATGGTCTGTTATCCCTGCAGCCCAATGTCCCACCCCAGGGAAGTTAACTGGGAGCTGGGAGACTAGTGTCTTTCAGTCTGGAATGCTTACCTGATTGCTCTGCTGAAGAAGAGTTTAAGGAAACCTACAATGCTGATTCACATAACCTATCACCTTTCATTACTATTATAGGGACTGCCCTAGTCACCCCCATTTATTTCCACTTCTCAAGGACCCATGCTGTCCTTGCATAAAACTAGTGCCTTGGTCTAGACTTCTCATCTGATTAATAGATTAGGCCTTTGCAGGCCAATCAACAGAGTGGTCCTACTGCTGCGAGTTCTAAAAAGATACAGAAGAAAATTAAGAGAAGAGTCTGAAAATCCATCTTGGGTTCTCTGTGCTCACCTGTTGAGAGGGAGGTAGTAGCATGATCCACTGGGATTTGAACCATGGCACCAACTACATGTTTATTGGTTTTCTCCAGTCCACTGATCTCTGCTTGTTTCCATACCATACTGCTATTGTCCAGTCCATTTATCTCTGCTTTTTTCTAGACCATCCTGCTATCCTCCAGTCCATGGATCCCAGTTTTCCTTCTGACTATTCTAAATCATAGACCCTGACTTTGCTCCTGTTATTACTATTACTTAGCTATGACCCGTGGAAAGCCTAACAAGGCCTCTGTTTATGGGCGCTCAAAGCCAGGGGCTCCAACCCTCGTACTGACCCTGTGCAGGGTTTTGAGTCACCCGCTACCAATGCATCTGGACTCACAGAAAATTAAAAAAAACCCCACTCTCCTAAATTAAAGACTGTAAAATCACTAGACTTTCAAGGAAACTGCATTGACAGTATTCTATATTTCTGCTATTAATTAAGAATCCATTTTTTTCCAGGATTGGGACAATGATTTTGACAGCTTCTACAGTAAGGGACATCATCCTTCACCAAATTATTGTATAATTTTTTAGATCATCAACAAACTACTACTTGGGGCATTGGTATGTGGCCAACAATAATCCCTTCACTACCTATTGAGAATATTATAGATACCACTAGAAAAGCTTGTCTCCTCCCTATGGAGTATATCTTTATATCTTTCCCCAAAATGACAACACAAAGTGGGCCTCAGCAGGATCATCACTTGCCCCAAGTTTTAGACACCTGAACCGGATCAACTCCTTTGTTTTTGGCAGTGCCAACCCATTAAGCCTTTCCCACATTTACGCTTTTTAGTACTAAATTGTTTCAGCACTTTCAAATGGACTCTGCAAAAGCAAATTTTAGCCAGAAGGAAGAACACTAATTTTTTCCCCAAAAGGTAGACTCTCTATGTTAGAACTTTGGCTATTGAATTTGACGGAAAAAGTTTTAACCACATTTCACCACACCATATGGTATGGATTACAAACTTTATGAGACCAGTACTCAGTTTAAGTTTGGAGATAAGATACTAGGTTTCAAAGTTTAGATGTAAGGGAATGTTGTCTCATTGGAAGTGTCACAGCTATGAATGAGACATAGTGGTTAAAACAGTTACAATTGGGATCATGTGGACAAAATTACCAGCTCAAACCTTTCAGTAGGCATTGTGTTAGTTTGGTTTAGGTTGACCTTTTTTCCCTCTTCCTTCATTTTTCTTTCTTTTGTTTTTCTTCCAAATTCAGATATCTTATCCTTGGGACGAGTACACACTTACTTAATCCTTAATGAGACAACAAAACAATTGTAGGTGTCGCACTGTAAATGAAAGAAGAATTTATCCACAACTTGTCATCTCTTCAGACCTATTATGTTATATTAGACAATGATGTATGAGACAGGCTAACACAGAGAGCTTTGTTGATCAACATATTCATAGACTGATTCAGAGAATTACTGTCAACTCTCCTTTCATTCTCATGATTCTCGGCCATCCATTTAGTTGGCTGAACATCATGACTAATTTAATAACAGCACTTTAAGTCTGGAGTCTTATGCTTATACACTCATATATCCAAGGGAGGGTTCTCCCAATGTTCTTGATTGGAAATGGGCTTTGATATAGATCAAGAATATTAGTGTTAATGTTTTACTAATTTATCCAAGGCCTCCAGCTGCATTTCCCACTTGGAACTTGGAACTTAACTCAATACATGTTCCTGAGCTATCCCTCACAGACATCACTCCAGATACAGACCTTCCCCAGCAACTCAACTCAGAGAGCCTTAAATACATGTTCCTGAGCTATTCCTCACAGACATCACTCCAGACGCACCTTCCCCCAGCAACTCAACTCAGAGAGCCTTGAAAACATGTTCACGAGGTATTCAACCTGAAATTAGATATTTAGGATTTTTGCTTATGCACGTTTGCCTCTAAATTATCCTGCATCCTGTCTTCTCTCTATTTTTGTCTAGAAAGGTCTTGCATGTAGACCCCGATTTCAGATTTTTGTATCAGAAGGATCTAACAGGACTAAAAACACTGGAAACGTGTGCACAGTTGATTGTAAATTATTTTACTATATGTAAATTTTATTGGTATATTTATTGTAAAGATTGGGTGGTACTAATTCACTGCAACTTTAATTGGTGTGTGTTCTTGGATCCACAGCACTGCTTGAACACTCTACCTAGGAACACTCTTAATTGAAGGCATGTGCATGCCTCTTTATTATTCTTGTGAGCACAATTTAGAAGATATGACAACAACATATGGATTTGATGCAGTTTCAACATATTATACATTATGAACCACACCGAGCATGTAAAAGTGGAATTTAAAAACATGACAAAAGAATCACAGAGCTTCTGGGATATTAGCAATTTACCTAAACGTACACTGACTTTGCTTTTATATATAATTTCTATGATGTACTTTACAGAATGAGACTTTCTCGCCATCATCTTGTGGCTTTTCTTCGCTCTTCAACATCTGTCCCATTTCCTCATCAACATTTCAGCAAATATATGTTGCTGGAAGCATGTTTTGTTATTAAATACTTTTGAATTCACAAGGCTTGGATATTGAAAACTTGAATTAAAGTCTTTTGTCCAACTGCATGATCTACCTCATGCCAGGCACTGAGAGTATTATTTAAATGTATGCTATCTTGTATATTTATCTCAAAAACCCAAATTGCCAGTGCTGTAAAAATCCATTTATTTTTTTTTCTTCTATTAATATTGCTGTTCTTCAATACTCATTTGAAAGCTAGATGGATTTTTTTTTCTCATAAAGCAGAACACTGTGGTTAAAAAAACGTTGGATGTGATTTCAAAAAATGTCAAAATATGTCAAACGTAGATACCACTCAAGGATTTCATTAACTGAAGCTTTGGTGATAAGTGTCATCTCGTCAAAGACCCTCCCATCTCTCCCAATACATACCAAATGTACTAATTTCCTTGGTGAGCTTGATGTTTATTGTAAAGCTGAAATTGAAAATGGTTTGTAATGGAGTGAGCTTCAATCCAGGACCAATTTTGAATCTAAATTACTTGTGGTTTTTCAATAGCATTGGCAGAGTATGCTTTGTTCAACTTGTACGTAATCAACCCTTACTTTGACCCTAAATTCAGTATTTCAGATTAATTAAAAACAATTCTCAGTTCACACAATTATTTCTCCTAAACACATTGTCCCTTTTTATTTTTAATAATGTAACTTAAAGTACATAATATGATTTACCTTGCTTAGGGCTGTATACAAATGAAATAATAAAATAAAAAGTATATACACGCACATATAAATATATATACAATTACATACATACACATAAGCCAGTAGTGAGCCATTGGTGTCCGGAGAAATTCTAAGAGTGGAGTAGCAGCAGAGGAGGGAGAAACAATAGGATCATTAGAGTAGGTTAACTAGACATAATGGCACAAAAACACCTGGTAGTCAGCAAAAAAGCTTTAATTTTAAGATTTAAAATTAAGATTTAATTATGTACACCCATCTACTGTCAGAGTGATATGGTCTGCTCTCTTCTTCTTCCTGTCTGTTTTAGCTCCTCCCCTTACTCTGGTAGCTGCCAGAGACACAGTTTGCAGGCTGCAGACACAAGGTAGTTTTATTTCAAACATGTATTGCGGCTAGGGTTAGTTAAAACTCCAGCTTCCATTACTCAAGGCCAGTCTGGAATGTTTACACAGAAAGAAAGGTTGGAATGCAGCACTCAGTAGTGAAATGGTGCCAGGGTACCACCAAGTCCTTATATACATCCAAAATAAAGAAGCAGAGGCTCAGCACTCAAAAGATAAGGTGAGTTTATTTCACGCAGGCAATTTTTCGACACACAGGTCTTTTTCAAGCCTTGAGAAAGACCTGTGTGTCGAAACGTTGCCTGCGTGAAATAAACTCACCTTACCATTTGAGTGCTGAGCCTCTGCTTCTTTAGTCTGGTATGTTTAGCATCATTGGAAAATAAATACAACTGTCATAGGTTAGTTTTTTATCATTATGGATTGGCACTGAAGCTGATGTTGAATGCACATCTCATGATTCTCGGCCATCCATTTAGCTGGCTGTACATCATGACTAATTTAATAACAGCACCTTGAGTGCCAAATGATGTACACATGTGCATTGATGTATTCTGACCTAAGCCCAACTAGACATAAAAGTGGCAGATTAAGGAAGGGGCACGATCCCTTGAGCTGTGTCACTAGGGGATGATCACTCTGTTGGGCAGCTGGCCCACCTAGTGAACAACAAATCTGAATGGCCAGTTGAGGAGAACAAAGATCTACATTAGGGATCTCACTCCATAATTATGCTAAAGATACAAAACACAATTTAAAGAAAATCCTTTTTTTTTTTTTGTAAAGTAATTTTTATTTTGTCAATAGAAAAGATGACTTCCAAATAAATGCAAATACAGACAAAACACCACAGCATAGGTACAGTGTACATATCACGACACCTCAAATGAGCGCAGAACAGGAGATAATGTAAACGGAATGTACCATAATAATAGGCCTATGGCACAACGCCCAAAAGACGAAGGCCCAGAAAGAGCCAGAAACCTCAGAGCCTCAGCTAGCCGAACAACAGGTAGCAGCCACAGGTCAGAGCCACGAAACCGTTGCTGGTGACATCCCGAATTTCTCCATCCACGGTCCCCAGGTGAGAAAGAAAATATGGGACTTGTCATGCAGGTAAGCCGTGATAAAGAAAATCCATTTTAACAAGTGTGGAAACCTTTTTGCACCTCTGGTGAATACCTTTCTGGGTTACAACTCCTATCAATGTTATTATCATCAGCCCACACTACCAAAAATGTTTGTTTTCATATTGTTGTTAGGAAAAAAAGACAAGCAAACAGATTTTCTTTGTTATCAGCCAGTTTGTCGAGATAGATTATCTATCTATCTGTCTATCTATCGCTACTGCAGACATTTAATATTAAATAATATTTTTGCAATTAACGTTCCTTTTATGCAATCAATTGGATTTGAAGCTTGAAATCCAAAAAGCAGCAAAATAATAGAGAAAATCTTTGAAGGTTCATGTAGCAATTTTAATTTACTTTTCACATAAATGGGGAAAGTATAAGCTTTTGTTTGTGCTTGCAGTATGCAGCAGATTGAAGGACAGCTAGAAGTCTGTATATCTTCACAACACTATTGTAGTCTATTTATTGAGCTGCAAATGGAATTTCCAAACCAGAGACAAAATGTGACAAATCAGACCAACAATTGTCTGAAAGCTTTATGTGTATTTTTGTAAGGAGCTAAGCAAAATAAAATCCACTAATGAAGACATAGGCATGTCCCTAAATGTTCAAAAATGTGAAAAGTTTCCAATACACTTAAAAAATCTTGGTGAACATGTGCATGTATGCTTGTTACTTTGTACTTTAGTACTGAGCCCAGATTATGACATCATTTTAATGAAAAATGACTGGCTGTATGAATGTCAGTGTTACATTTAATGAAGTAATATTTTTTCTTGGTTTGAATTGCATTTAATGTTTGGGGTTTTTTTGTTTGTTTTTTAAATGCCGCCTGGTGATCTTAGATAATTCATACATCTCTTTTTATCACATTATATTATGTCTGTCATATACAGTCACACAATTATCCAAGTACAGTTTTTATCATAAGATATAAGTAATCAGAATATTTCATGTTTTTGTTAAGATAAAACAAATGTAAAAAAAGCCTGTCACTCTGAAATAGACTGCCAAATGTTATTTACAGGAAAGAAATTCACTGATCCATTTTCTTTAATTAGCTGTTAATTTCGCTATTGTGGCTGAAAGCATGTGTCTGAAACAGATCTTGCCTTTCCATAAACCTTATTAAATCTTACAGCTTTGGGAAAGTACTGGACTGTATAAATGTCAACGACACTGTGGATATAGATAGATACCATTCTTGCAGCCACTGACGCATCTATTAAAGGGAAATTATACCCCCAAGACAAGTCAGGTGTCATTACCTTAAAATGTGTAATTTCTCCACCACCAGTATTTTGATTTGTACTGCTGGGTGGTGCTACTACGTAATTAGATTAAGCAGCTGCATAAGACCTTATTGGCCTAAGGGTAGAAGAGGACAAAACCTATACAAGTATGAGAGGTTCCCCATGAACTTATTTTGATGTATTTATTTACTTAAAAACAAATTTGTGATGATAAATAATTGATTCTTTGTTATATGCATGATTATTTATTCCCTTTAATACTAAAAGGAATAAAGGATGCTGCTCTAAAAATATTTTTGAAACAACCCATACAGAGTACCGTTGTGTGAGTGAAACAGAGAAGCAGGGAACCTGTGGAGAAGCCCAGGTTATTAATGGGTCTATTAGCCTTAGAGGACCACTCCACCACTGCTCTTGTGCAAAACTTATATTATTGCATTTTGCAATGCATTTTTAGATTTCATCATTTTTTCTTCCCCTGAAACCATTAAAATAAATTGAAGATTATGCTAGCTTTAGTGTACTTTTAATCTTAATTTTAATAATGACAGGAGGCGGATATTTTGCTTATCTTTCTTTACTCACTCCAAACAGCAGCACTGAAAGAGTTCAACTTTAAACCAATTAAAAAAAATCCCAGTCTCTAAAGTTCCCTGTTCCCTGAACCTGGTGAACAACTCTCAGAATCATGGCAAACGGTGGAAATGCATACACACCCTGGAGAGGCCAAGACTGAAGAAACGCGCCCGGGGCCGTGCAATTCGGATCTGGGAGCCAGCTGAAGAAGACGGGAAGTCGACAGTTCGACGAGAAGGCGAACAGGTCCAGTACCAAAGGTCCTCGTAGACTCCTCATGAAGATCCGAGAAAACTGTCTCATGAAGGGTCCAATCGCTGGTGTCTCTCCAATGGCATGTGTTGAAAACAAAACTGGAAAATATTCTTGGTCACTTCCGAAAAAGCTTTGAAGTGAGCCTCGCCCAATCGGTTGTTTTGCTGAACCATGGATACGTTGTCCATACGAAGTAGAATGCAACAATCCGACAGATCATTCTTGAAGCTGCGAATGGTGAATGAGCCTGCTATCAATTCCAAATAGTGGATGTGAAGGCTGTTCTCTGTCGCCGACCAAAGCCCAGCGATTCCAACAAGCAAACGGTATAATTCATTTTACAAACCTGGAAATGTTGTTGCAGAAGATTAATAGATTGTCAAGATAGATTATGCATTTGAAACCTTTGCTTCTGAGATGTGCCATAACCGGTTTCAGCAGTTTTGTGAAGCACCACGGCTCCAAACTCAGGCCAAACAAAAGACAGGTGAATTGACAATCCTGATTCTTCCAACGGAAGCGCAGAAAACGACTACATTCTGTCGCAGTTGGGGCCTTTCTGAAGGCAATCCAGGAGCATATGGATCCCCTCTATCCTGAAATGGCGATAAACTACAAAACCATTGAGAACTTTGAGGTTTATCACTGGTTGGAACTCTCCTGCCTTTTTCTTGACCAGCACAATCCTCATTGAAAAGAAAAGTGTCAAAACGGTCATCTTCAGATGCCGAATTGTCCCACGCTTGCCAGGTGTCAATCACAGTCAGCGGGAGGCCGGGTTCGTCTTCATCTTCCGAGGTAAAAGAACGAGTAGAAAACTCAGAACCCGAGGGTCTTTGTGAGGAGCCTTGCCCTTAGATGTGCCCAAAGCTGAACGCACACCCTATCCAGTATTACTTATTAGTTTCCCCTGTCTCCTCATCTGAACCATCTGTGTCAGGCTTATCCATTCTTCTAACCCCACGGTTAGATGGTGGACCCCTAGGGGGGTAGCAACTTGGCCAAGGCCCTCTCTACAGATGATGCCACTGGGGCATTGATAAGGACCTGTATATCTTGAGGATGATCTGAGGGAACATCCATAGCTGACAATGGAAAAGTGTGATCTTAGATCAACACTAAGGTCTAAAGGAGAAAACATACAACCCCAGATGATCAACAACACATGACATATTATACCGTGTCATGATTTTTGCAACAACAATAAAGCCAAAATGGAGAAGCCCTTTGTGAAAAATGAAGTATGCACAGCTCTTTTAAGGTGACGGCACAGCATTTCAATAAGGTTCAGGTCTGGACCATACTTGTTCAGTCTTCTTATAATTGTATTGTCATGGACTGTAATGTTTAACAGGCTTGTAGAATCTGAGATGTAACTGTTGGGTCTGGCCTTGGGGTGAATTTGCTGGGACGTCCACTCCTGTGAAGATTGGCAACCCTTCCCAGATTGTTGGGCAGCAACAATTGCTTCTCTAAGATCATTGCTGATGTCTTTCCTCCTTGGCATTGTGTTAACACACACCCGAATACTTCTGACCAGCAAACTGCTAAAACTTTGGTTTTTATAGATGTAGTCACACTTGCTGTTGATCAATTAATCAAGGGCATTTGATAAGCAGCATCTAAATTCCTATGGAAGCAGTAAGGGTGTACTTAATATTTTACACAAGGCTTCTCCATTTTGGCCTTATCTTTGTTGAATAAATCGTGATATGGTGTAATATGTCATGTGTTTGTAAGGACCTGGGTCCGTGGTCAGACAACTACCATAACCCAGAGCACCCAAAGATGGTGTTCAGGAGTTGTTGCGCAGTAGGCGAGTTGGACAGGGCCTGGTGCAGGGCGACTGCACTCTCCAATGTGTTGAGCACCTAGGGTTGTGCAGCCACGTACCAGCGCCCTGACATATGAGCGAATGTTGTCCAGTTCAAAACAAATTAGTAACCTGCAGGCACCCTGGAGCAGGTATGAGACACAGCTCTACAGAGGAATGTGCAGGATGCTGCAGGCTGGGAGTAGGGATGCTAAGCAGAGTACAGGAGAAACATAGCAAGCAAAGGGGACAAAGCAAGGAGCAGGGAGACCAAGAAAGAAACACAACCAGACAAGACATACGTGGTACAGGACATAAAGAACAGGGGACAAGGCAAGGAACACAGGGGATGGAGTAAGAAGACGAAATCCTAGGACGCTTTTCCTTTAAGCAAGGATAGGATACCTTAAACTGGGAGAGGAGAGAGGAACCGAAATCCTCAGATGATACCGGGAAGAGAGGGCAAAGGCACATAAAAGACTGACACACAAACACAGGAATAGCCTAGGACTATGTGATAATAATTGGAGATTGCGTCACATCATATGGCCATAGAATGCTTAGCCCACCACTAGCCAAAGTACTCCAATATACGATGGGTCCTAATGATAAACCCTGCCTGCTGAATAATTAAAGCTGAAACTGAACATTGAATCTATACACAAAACCAAGAAGGACATACCTTTAGACTGCTGACTGAGACAAACAGAAAACACGGGTGGGGCACACCTTATAAAGGAAACAGAGCTGAAGCAAAGAGCAAGACTGAAAATAAGGAATCAGAGGTATAGGACAGAGCATTAGGGAAATCCAGGAATGGATTACTGCAAAGGGCAAGCTGTAGCAAGGACTAGAGAAACTGTAGCAAGGCAAGGGAAACTGTAGCAAGGCAAGGGAAACTAAAGACATGCAGCTCCGCAGCCCGGATGGGGCCTGACAGTATTGTTGTTTATCTGAGGTTGTATTTACCTAATTTTTAGATCTGCTAAGGAACACATGATTGAGCCTGTTTGCTGGTGCCTTGATCATGGCTTGTCTTCAACCTCGATTTTGAGTCTTCTTTGTTGTCCTGCCTGATATCGGCATTAATAGATTTGTTTTTCATGTGTTTTCTTACACCTATACTTTACAGATGTCTGTCCATTGTATGTATTTTTATGGAAATGAAATGATTTTTTTAAAGGTGATTATTCTCTGTTGGAGGTTGTTATTGATATTGGTCCTTGTAATGTAATGCTTTATTTACTGGAATACATGGCTGGATTAACAAAGGTACAAGGGCATCATCAAATAATATGTTATTAATAGACTGTTAGTTCACAGGGGACTACTGACCCTGGGTAGTTCGTACATGAATGTCAATGTCGCATAAATCTGAAGAGTTGTAGGTCAGGAATGAAGCAGGTTAACCATTTTTACGTGTATACTGCCTGGATAACCTTGCTGCTTTGCACATTTAGTTTAATAGAATCAATGGGTAAGAATCTGTTATAATAGAATATAATAATACTTTACTAAAAGTAATACTGTCCATGTAATAGACATGAGCTCCTCAAGTAAAGTGGAAGGATCCTGGTTTGGATCTAAATGATTGTGTTTCCAAATATGCCACTGCATATGATAATCAACACCTTGCGTATGTCTCATGATAAATAATTACATTAGTTGTTAGCAGCTGTTGTCATTGGTGCAGTCTAGAAGGGCACACTTGTGTCTCAAAAAAGCCTTGGGGCCTCTGTGCACCCATCTGATGGCTAAAGGTTAAACGTTTCTTCATATGACTCAAGAATGTATTATATAGGTTCAGTTCTTGTTAGGTTCTTCTGCAGAAAGGACTGACTTGCTCATGCATAACTTATTGCTAAATCAATGAGATAATCTTACAGATTCAGTTATTTATTCTCACAAGAGAAACATGCAGCACTATACATTTCATAATGCATTGTGATATCAGTGATATTAATTCTTTTAATCAGGGTGCAACTTGTTTAATCAATAACACCCCTTCCCCTCTTTGAGAATAAACAGGTGGGTCTTTGCACTGAACGGTGAGCTGTAGGTGAGTTATAGCAAGAGAAAACATTGCGGCTCATAATACATAATGAATATTTTTCTTTTTCATGATACTTAACCAACTCAGCCCTTTTACAGGGAAAACTCACTGAGGTAGGATCTCCAAAATGAATAGTTGACATACCTGGGAACTTCTGCCAGGACTGCTCAATGACGTCAGTGGTCGGTCCCGCCAACATTAATGGGAGTTCCCGCTGACCTTGGGGCCGTTCCCGCTGACATTGGGGGTGTTCCCGCTGACGTCGGAGACACAACCATTTAAAGGAAAATGGGCGGGGAGCGGGCGTGTCAAGGCGACCCGGAGAACCAGAGAAGCTGTGCTCACCTGGCAATCCCCGACAAAATCCTACTGCACTATTGATATATTGCTGTTTGTAAACCATTTTACCATTTGCTATCAGTAAACCAAGCAAAGCCATTTGCTCCACTGAGAAGAGACAGTTGCTTTGGGCTAGTAGATTTGTATATAGAAAGATAAAGAATAGAGAATGACTTTTGAGTCTTTATGCTCCCTGCTAGTACTTGTCACTTTAAAATATTTTTTCTAAGGAAAAAGTAAATTAATTTTGAATTCCACTTAGTTGGCTGAGAATTATGGTATCTGAGGTTCAACAACAGATGGGCCTTTTTGTTTTTCCCTACGTATACATGCATGTACATGAGAACAGTTGCATATAAAGTATTACTAAGAAGCTATTTTATTTATAAAGCTACTTTATTTCCCCTATAGCAATCACTAAACAAAGCTCACCGGAGAATGTGTTGAGAAATGACTCTCAGGCAGACTCCCTGCTGTATATTGCAGAGCAAAACCATCAAACTCCACTAATGGATTTCACTCAAAAGAGTGCATGGTTATAATTATATAACCTTCATCAGCATTAATATTTTAAACACTACTCGGATTGAAATCTAGAACATCACTTGCAAAGCAGTTTAAAAGACAAATCCAACCAAATGGCACATGGATATAATGTTGATTGTCTGTGGCATTGCTGTATACCAAAATAATTATTATTGCGTACATTTTATATATTAGAAGACTGGGGGGGACAATTGGCCCCTGGGCTGCTTTGATTAGAGATTTTGGGGCACTATCCAAAGATTTTCCATGTGTTTCCACATTGACAACAGGGTGTCTAGAATAACAAGAACTTTAGCCAGCATTTTTACAAAATGCAGTTTTTTTGTGCACTGTTTCCCAGTATTTTGTGCATGCATTTTCTGTAAGCATGAGATGAATGGGACTTGTACCTCAAGCTTAATATATGGCCAGCCCCCCCTGTTTGCACCATTGCTCTATTTCAAGGAACCAGTATGCGCCTAAACATGACTATCAGTGTCTTCATGTGTATATGTTCATGTAGATTATCTTTTTCCATAAATCCATCTGCAAAAGGGCAGAACCATGGTGCACTTCTCCCTGTTCCTCCAATTGCGGAAGTGCTCCAGGGAGCCTGGTCAACAGAGCTGATACTGGGGAGAAGCAGACAAAGACAGATGAACAAGCAAAGGCAAGAGAAGAAGTTCAGAAAAAGAAACAGGGACATGGAAGTGGTCATTCATTAGTTGACTTTTTGTTGTGTGTCCATGAAGGCATAAAGGTTGTTAAAGCCAGAGGACGTGGTTTCTCCTTTCACAGGCACTTACTATCTTTAATTAGCTTTGTTCTTATTTCTTAATCTGTGTTTGTATCATGAGCTCTTGAGATATTTGTAATAATAGCTTTACAGATGAACTGCACACTTGTTACCGATTTCCAGACCTAAGAACTTGATGCACAGCCTGTATAAACAATGCAATTAGGGCACGGGAAGCTATTTACATCTTCCTACTTGTACTGACTGTAGGATTCCAATACAGAGGAATAAGAAACAAAGTCTAAGTTGCATTAAATCCCCTGATATGCCTTTGATTGATACCAGAGCTGGAAAATCTAATCCTGAATAACTTAAAAACAACGCATTCAATAGTTATTAATAACACATGTGATAGGGCTGGGTTCAGCTATAGTTTTATCTTACGAATGCAGTTCCCTGACAGGATTCTGTCCTAGTTGTCTGTTACCCTCTTACTACTGAGGTTGATTGCAACAACTGCTTTCAAACATTTGCGATAAGTGGCAATGAGTCCTTTACATAACTAAGGAGGAATTTTATTGGCATACTTTTTTTAATGGAGCAACATTGAAAGGGTGTTTGAGCATGGCTTTATAAGATCATGCCACAGCATCTGAATCAAATTCAAGTCAGGACTGGGCCATTCCAAAACCTTCATTTTGTTTCTTTTGAGCCATTAAGAGGTGGATTTTTTTGTGTGCTTTCTATCATTTTAGTACTGTATAACTCAACTGCGCTTGAGCTTTGGGTAACAAACTGATGGTCGGACATTACATAGGCCGAAAAAAGACATAGGGGAAAAAATATCCCCGAATATTATGTTTTTCCAAGTATTCATCCAGTTGCTGTTTAAACGTCTGTACAGACTCCAATAAAACTACCTCTGCAGGCAGAGAATTCCACATCCTTATTGTCCTTACTGTAAAAAACCCTTTTCGTCTGCCTTAGACTAAATCTCCTTTCTTCCAGTCTAAACGCATGACCGCGTGTCCTATGCATAGTCCTGTTTATGAACAGATTTCCACACAATGGTTTGTATTGGCCCTGAATATATTTATATAATGTTATCATATCCCCTCTGAGGGCCGTTTTTCTAAACTAAACAGATTTAAATTAGTTAACCTTTCTTTCATAACTATAGTGCTCCACTCCTTTTATTAATTTTGTAGCCCGCCTCTGCACCCTTTCTAGTGCTATGGATAGGTGCCAAAATTGCACAGCTTATTCAAGGTGCGGTCTTACAATTGATTTATACAGAGGCAAAATTTATATTTTTATACCGTGAATTTGATGCCTCTTTTTATATACGGCATACCTTACTGGCCTTAGCAACCTCAGACTGACACTGCAACATTGTTTGCCTAGTTTGTTGTCTATAAAATTCCCAAATCCTTCTCATTTGTCGTTACCCCCTAATTCACTACCGTTTAGGGTGTAGGTTGCTTGTGAATTCCCTACCCCGAAGTGCATAACTTTACATTTATTTACATTGAATTTCATCTGCCATTTGAGTGCCCAGTCCCCCAGTCTATCCAGATCCCTTTGCAGCATTGTAATATCCCGCTCACCCTGTATTACTTTACCTAGTTTAGTGTCATCCGCAAACACAGAAAAATGACTTTCAACGCCTATTGCCAGGTTATTTATAAATATGTTGAATAAAATTGGTCCCAGAACAGAACTCTGAGGGACACCAGCTTGAAAATTTACCATTTATAACAACCTTCTAACAACATTCTCCTTCAGGACTTTCTGGCAGAGCCAAATTCATGATTCCATCAATTATTGCAAAGCAGCCCCAAACCACCACATTACCACCACATGTTTGACTGTTGATATGATGTACTCATTATGGAATGCTGCATTATCTGTAAGATGACCCAGATCTTCCAAAAATATGCACTTCTGACCCATCAATTAAATGCCCAAAAAAATCAAGGTGTTTTTTTTCAAATGTGAGACAAGCCTTTGTGTTGTTTTTGGTCAGCAGGGATGCCATTTTTGCACCTTCTTTCTTCTTTTTTTCTTTCTTATTGTGGAATCGTTTGTGACCTCCCAGGTGTTTTTTTTCAAATGTGAGACAAGCCTTTGTGTTGTTTTTGGTCAGCAGGGATGCCATTTTTGCACCTTCTTTCTTCTTTTTTTCTTTCTTATTGTGGAATCATTTGTGACCTCCCAGATGGGTTGCCAATGGGCTCTTGGAGGAATCATGGTAGGCCTGCCACTTCTGGGAAGGTTCACTACTGTTCCAAGTCTTCTCCATTTGTGGATAATGGCTTTTGCTGTGGTTTGCTGTAGTCCTAGAGCCTTAGAAATGACTTTGCATGCAGCCTTTCCCAGTCTGGTAGATGTCAATGACTTTGTTTCTCATCTGTTCTTCTCCTTATTTATATATATATATATATATATATATATATATATATATACACATATAGCGCCAACAATTTACGCAGCGCTTTTGAATTTCTTTAGATCGCAATATCATGTTCTAATTTTGAAAACCTTTTAGCCTACTTCACTTTGTAGGACAGGTTCTATTTAATTGATGTTTTGGGTTGGCAGTAAGCATGCCTAGGTGTGTCTAGTGAAATTAAACCAATTATCAATTAAATTTGGTTAATTGGTTGATTTAGTAACTAAGGGAGGGTTGGATAGTTTTTTTCCCTTCTATACATAAAATCCTCATTGAAAAACTTAATTTTGTGTTTACTCAGATTATCTTTGTCTAATATTACTTTGATGATCTGAAACATTTAGGTGTGACAAAACGTGCAAAAATAGAAAAAATCGGGAAGGGGGAAATACTTTTTCAAGGCGCTGTAGGTAGCTAGGGCTGCGATATGAAAAATATAAGTCTACCTTTATTATATTGTGTTTGATGCTCTTCTGAACACCCACAAAAAATCAGTGTGTTGCTGAGAGTAAATGTTTTGACTTCAGTTATCTCCACCTTTCATTGTGGGAGAAAATCCAGACTGCAGAAAGAGTTAATTATATCCCAGGCAAATGGAATTGCATTCAGAAATCTTTGTACAGTACTTATTATAAAAATCCTGTGCAGATTTTCGGTGTGTGAAGAAGCGTCTTCTATTCATGACATGCTAGGGTTATGGTAAGAATATGTGCTTTATATTAGTATAACCTTGTCTGGATGATATAGGAAAACTAATTTGCCTTATTTACATATGGCACAATCTTTCCAGCATTCAAGGGTTTGTCAGAACCAGGAACATTGTGCATTTCCATGGTAACAGATGGCATGCTGGCAGTATCTAGCTTGTTGCAGTTTCAACTAGGCAGGCCAGCAATTAATCAGCCATCTACATGAGCAAAACTCTTTGTGTGTGAATGGCAGTGCTCCTCTGTAGTGCTGTCTGTGCTTTTACAATTTCTGTATTCCTGCCGTGTGAATTACTTTTTTTTTCTTTTGTATTAATTTTTTTCCCCATTGCGCTTCCAATGTTGTAACGCAAAAAAAAAAATAATAAAAAAATTCGATAATATTTTAAGCGCGTCCTGCAAAATGTTACTGTCATCTAAGCTTAATGCTAGTTTGATATATAAACTGAATTAAATATTCCAAATTAAAGCATTGAAATGTCTCAGTGGGGCTTTGTATATACTTCATTCCTCAGCGAAAACTGAATTTCCACCTCTCGTCTACTAGACTGCATTTATTTTTTTTGTATTTTCAAATTGTTTGTAATATATTTTGGCCACTTGTTACTTTTTGTTTTATATGTTTTAGTCACAAATATTCTCTAAACAGGAATCCTTAAAACATGACATAAATGAGGCTTAAGCAAAGCTTATTTTAAAATATATAGAGTAGGATTAGCTCCTACTGAATTCTGTTTATTATGACATATTGGTGAGTGGTCATGACTGACACTGAGGTCCTCTTAGGCGTTACATTAACATAAAGCCTCAATACTTAGCTAAAAAAAATGGTTATGTTGGGTGCAGGTCTTCAAGACTAGAGCACTTTTATTTAACTGTGGAGGGAATCATTTTGTTGCTGATCTTTTTCTGAAACAGCTGGTTTTGCATGTTTGTTGAACTAAGACAACTGTAGGCCTCTACTTGACTTCCACATTGACAAGTGTGATGGTTTGATAGACTCCATCATACTAAAAAAGCCGTTCCACACTCCTTGTTCATTTGTGATCTGTGATGATGTGCACCGCAAATTAAAAACTTTATTATTATAAGTGTAATTGGAGGTATGTATCTGTTTTGAAAAAAAAAGGTTATTGTCACATTAGCCCAAGAGGAAATAGAGTCTTTTGTCAAAGTTGATACCCTTTATTGGTCCAACATAGAAAAATATGGAAGGACGGACCTCTGAGGTCCCAAAAGCGTATGTAATTTTGAGTATCTTTTATGCTGCTCCAATATAAGGTACATGTTATGAGCACAGTTAATAATTGTGGGTACAATTATTGCGAAGGGACATTTTGGATAAATTTACAACAAGAAGTTACAGTTTCCTTTAACCTTGAATATAAATCATTGATGGTTGTGTATGGTGCAGAGATGTCAGACCTTACAAAAAGCATCAATTTGGCTGGTCTGTGTAAGTCCCTGTGATAGTTAATATGTACAGGCACATTCAGGACTGGACAAACCATTAAATTAGTTTTTGAAGCAGTTCATGCTGTTGATAAAACAACTGGAATTGGCTACTTCTTGCACCCCATCGAAAATGTAATTCAGCTGGTAATGAGACGTGAAAATTGCCCTTTTTAAGGGATTTTTATGGTTTCTGTATTCATATTCCAGACGCCCTTCTGTAGATGTCACTTTGAATAGTGAAAAGAGAAAGCTTCGTCTGCATCCTGCTTAGCTGGGGGAGGTTGATTCTGTTTTATGTGAATAATTATTTTAACCTTTATAACACATCCAGCCCTGGTAGGTCTAGTTTCTTGCATTTACCCTGACATTTACATCTCCTTTGTACAGTTGTAGCACAACGCACTGCTGCCATGTCAGTTCATGGTCACAGGGGTCTCTAACATTTTTACCACCCCGCAATCCACAGTCTAAAATGCTATTATTAAGTCGTATGATGCCTAAAAATGAGATTGCATGGTTATGACTAGAGTGCTGTAGCCTTAAATAGTCCCCCAACTGTTTAGAAGGCTATTATTAAGTGTCCTGGGGAAATGCAAAAATTACCTAGTGATGCCCAGACTTAATTTTATTTAAGCATTCTGCAGAGTTTAGGGCTCAGTAATATATTCCTAGGATTTAGAGCCTTACTTTGAGATGCATATATTGTTGGGGAACGTATTGGTTTAATTTATATATGCAGATTTTGGCTTTTAGCATAGCATATTTTGAATTTGGTCATATTTAACACCAGAAGATATATATATTTATTAAAAGCTCTTGAAGATATTCAATCTAAAATAGGCATATGTCAGCTCTAGTATGTTTATACATGTATACAACTTCATTGTACTGTTGGTACATAAAAATAAAAACATCTACTTAGGACAAGCCTTTTTTTTAGAGACGTGAGGGAGATTTCTTTTCTGCATTGCAGTTTTGCTTGAACTACATGATGTGGATCCTTAAGGTGAAGTTCAAAACTAAGCGTTATAAAACACAAAAAGATGGTCTTTAAATGCAATTATTATCAAGGTGCAGAAATTAATTGGATGCTTTAATTGAGCCAGATTACTAGCTAATGCTTGCATGAATACAGTAATTCGTCTATTAAATTATCTTTGAATAATTACCTGAAATTTCTCAGCTGCGGGGCCTGATGGCTAGTTAATTGCACAGTTGCTATATAATTATTTAACAAGGTGTCCTAGAATAGTTTAATTTTTCTTTATTGTAAAGAGCCTAAAGTAAATGAATTGTCCAGAAGAGCCACATATCAATTGTTTTTGTGTCTTAAATACATACTAACTGGAATCATACGTGGCCTGGGTATCTTGGCGAATATGTTGTTACAAGCCCATTACAATTGATATACCATTTGCATAAATATTAGTAAGTAATATGGGGATATGTTACTCATGTTGTACAGACTAAAAGTAATACATGTACATAAAAGCATGCAGTGAACACACCCTATAACAGCTGTGGACGTTTCCCTATGCTATCAATGAAGGGTACTATTTAAAGCAGATGTGTCCCTTTCCCACATTTCATAGTTCTATAACTATATATATATATATATATATATATATATATATATGCCGATTATTGTTAATTGGTTCAGGCAGTATTTGTAAAGATTGGTAAGAAGAAGGGAGAGAACTTCATGACAGAAAATAGATTAGCTAATGCATGCACTTCCATGCACTGTTGTCAATCCCAGTTTTTAACTAAATTTTAACTAAATATGTACAAAGTGATGAAAAGCACAACCTATATGTAGTTTTCATAAATCAATATACCGTATTTGCTCGATTATAAGAGAAGGTTTTTTCCAGAGCAAATACTCTGGAAAATACCCCTTGTCTTATAATCGGGGTCGTCTTATAATCAGACCTCAAATAGGTCTGACTATGGCACTAAGATCCAGATCCCCCGGAGCGCTACAGGGGACCTGGATCCTCCTGACTCCCCCCCACCACTTACCGGTGTTTCTGAGTCCCCGGTGTGTTGTCCAGGCAGCGGGTAGACGTCTACGTGATTCGCTGCAGCTGCAGCTGGAAGGAGGTGCGGTTAGCATTGGGGGTTGTCTGCGTCCATCGCGCAGACCTTCCCCATCTGTCAGAGATCAGAGTTCTGCGCACCGGTGTGGGGAATTCTCTGGACGCAGACAACCCCCGCTGCTAACCGCACCTCCTTCCGGCTGCAGCTGAAGTTGCCTACGCGAATCGCGTAGACGTCTACCTGCTGCTCAGACAACACACCGGGAGTCAGAAGCACCTAAGGCATTTCTGTAGGCAGAGTGCTCTGTGAAATGCCTTTTAACCCCCTTAATGCCACTCTGCCTCCAGAAATGCCTTTTAACCCTCTATACGCCATCTGCCTCCTGAAATGCCTTATACCTCCCTATATGTCACTCTGCCCCATAATATGCCTTTTAACCCCCTAAATGTCAGAGTGGCATATAGGGGTATAAGGCATTTCTAGAGGCACAGTGGCATATAGAGGGTTAAAAGGCATATCATGGGGCACAGTGGGATATAGAGGGTTAAAAGGTATATCATGGGGCACAGTGGCATTTAGAGGGTTAAAAGGCATATCATGGTTGGAAAATAAAAGGACATAAAAACAACAATCATAGCTTTTATTGAAAAAAATAGTTTACATAGTTTACATGAATTAACATTTACTGGTCGTCTTATATTCAGGCTTTTTCTTTTTTTCTTAAATTAATATTCAGATTTTGGGGGGGGTTGTCTTATAATCAGGGTCGTCTTATAATCGAGCAAATGTGGTATTTATGTTAAAATCTTTGACAGTTTCCTTTAAATCCTCAGTGTCCCTAAATACAAAGTCTACTAGATACCTAAATAAAATAGAAAGTAATTCTCAAAAATAGTAATAAAGCTAAAAACTAGAAAGTTGGATATCAGGTTGATTAGGTGGACATCTATGAACACAATATTCTCTGAATTATCCAATACATATGCATGCTTGCAGGAAACCGTCAGGTTTAACTTTTTACGTTTATAATAAAAAACAATTCTGTTTGCATAACGTTGAGCATGGCATGAGTAAACTTGAAAGTGGTATGAGTGCTATCTAGGAAAGGTCAGCTTGAAGCCATGGCCAACTGGGAATTCAAACCAGACCTAGAAATACAGGAATACCAGCTCCATATTTCATGGTGCCATTTTTGGGCACATTGCACATGGGTTCTGGATCCAATATTTTTTGGGGGGTTTGTCCGGACAAACCCTCCATTTTAACGTACATTTGAAAAACACATTGATCTTAAGTAAGATACATATGAAAACACATAATATCACTGTGGCCCATGACATAATTTAATGGCCTAAGACCAACTGAGTATAGTTCGTATAATGAAAAAAAAAACATCCTAAACATCCTAAATAAATAAAATACTGAAAACAAAGTTACTTACAAAAGAAAAATTACATGTAATAAACATTGCAAATAAATCTGTAGCTCTACTACAAAATGGTAGCTAAAAATGAAAGAGGGGGGCTGAGGGAAGGGAACGTGTGTGAGCTGCATGGGTTATCAGAGTGAACGTGTATGTATATATGTGTAAGTGTATATTGTATTTATGTGTATGTAAGGGGATGGTTGTGTGTGCATTCATGTTTAAGTGTATGGTGTTAGAGTGTGCCTGCATGCGTGTATATGTTTATTTGTGTAAGTGCATGGTGTTAGAATGGCCACGTGTATGTATGTGTTAGTGTAGAGCTGGCTCTGACCATCATCATACCCACAACACCCTAATTCATTCCAATACCCAACCACAATCATTATCCCCAACCACCATATTCATACCCCCATTGCCATATTCCTCCCCATCAGTACTTCCAGAACCTACCATTATTACCCCATATTGCACCTCAATCACCCCCCTCAGAAACCATAGGCCCCCGGCCATCATAGCTTGTCTGTGCCATCTTTGTCTCAAAGTAGCTTGTCACTCCCCCTAGACAGCGTGGCTGTGCCATCTTTGTCCATAAACAGCTTGTCTGTGCCTACCTTGCCCCCAAAAAAGCTTGTCACCCCCCTTGGTTGTGTAATATTTTGCCCCAAACAGCTTGTCTGTGTCATCTTTTCCCCAGCTTGTCTGTGCCAAGTTTGCTCCCAACACAGCTTGTCTGTGTCATCTTTTCCCCAAACAGCTTGTCTGTGCCATTTTTGTCACACACACAAACATTTACACAAGTACGCATACACATTTGTGTTCACATGTACTTACACATTCATGTTAACACACACACTTATGCATACCTTCTCATTTTAATATACATACATACTCTCTCTCACACCTCTTTATCTCACCTTCAGCGGTCTATCAGTGTGTTTATGCTTTGGTGCCTCAGCCAGTCAGCAGCGTGCAAAAGGCATACGCCCAGTAGGAGTAATTACTTCTGTAATCTATTTTGCTCCTGCAGCTTCATTAGCAGTTGCGGCCATGGCCACACATAAAATTAGATGGCCGTCTTCAAGATCGGCCACTGGGGAGGCTGCCTACTGGTAAATCTCCCAGTATCCCAGTAGGCAGGTCCGGCCCTGCTTGAACCTGGGCTTGATGAGGTACGGCCACCACCCACCCCACCAAATATTAACTTCATAAACATGCTGCCAATGACAACCGTCTTACCTGTTGCAGGCGGAAGTCTAGCACATTTAATTGTACCTGTGTGACTTCCACTGAAGAGTAAAGCTGAGCTTTTACTGTTAAATATGCAGTACTTGACCCATGGAATGGGCAGCCTACTATGGCTAATGGAATTTAAGGGCCAGCTGGAAGAAAAACCTAATTCCTGCTACCACTACTACATATATTTGTGAGTGTATTTTGGTACCTAAGCACTACAGAAAATAATGGTGTGCTGTAAGTAAAATGTACTTTAATATAAACTGGTGAAATATGTGTATCTCAATGTCAGAAAATGTCCTGATTAGAAGAATTAAGAGGTCTTTTTTAACATAGGATTCCTTGTGAAAATTTTGGGTGGTGGCAACTTCATTGTTTGTCTGCATGCTATGCAATTCCAACGTGATTATGAAAAAAGTAAACATTTGGGATTTTGTTTAACACTGGTGTTTTTCTATTGGCTCAGTTTTATTTTAAGATTAAAATAATTATGTGGGTTAGCAGAAAATTATTTTTCTACTTTGAATAATTGTTACATTATATGACAACTTGTATAAGAATATTTAAAAAACAAAAACAAAAAAAAAACATTCTTCAGTCCTTTACAAAAACACTTCTCGAAGCACTACATGGTTAAACCAACTAGACGCCTTTCTTCAAAATAAGCATTTAATCCACTTGACAAACTGTAATTTGACAATGAAATCATTTCCAGTGTCATCCCAGACACTATGGAGTCTCAGTCTTTCTCTCTAAGTACATCTTTGCCCCATGGGAGATGCTGTGTTATAGCCAAGGAAAAGAATTAAATTAGGTACCGAAATCAATCGTATAAGCATTTCCAAAAGGAGTAAACATTGGCTAGCTCTGATTTCTCATCTTTGACTACGACACAAATGTCTTTGAAATTGCATGTAATGAAATGAAAGGCTTCACTGTGACTTGTAATGAAATACCCTGCAGGACATAAGGACCCCTGGGTCCTTTTGGCAAGTGTCATATCAACTTTGGTACGCACGCTATATTTGAAATACTAATGATTTCCTCAATTGATCTTTTGCATGTTCTATGAAGTGCTACTGTTGATTTAAATAAAGGTATGTATATAATAGACCTCTGCTGACATTACAGGGTATGGAGCAGATGCACCACTGGTTCCTTCTGTTTCCATTATTACCATAAAGTGTTTTTCTGGAAGTATTATCTGTCATTCAGTACTTTCTTTCGAGTATGAGAGAAATGTTAATCATGTCATGTATATTTGGCTTTAGCATTTCTATTTACTATCAGGTAAGACACTACAGCTTATAATGTAGACATACAAAGACATTTGATTCTGAGCATTAAAAAATTGGTCTAAAGTATCTCCATCTTTGGTCAGAGCCATATGTTTTTTTTAAATATATGACATGCTGTCAAAAATACTTTAATGCATTAATTGTGAGGACGATTGTAGGTTTCCTGTCTCAACATTGTAAGCTGGTTTGAGCAGGGCCCTCCTCACCTGTTGTTTCTGTAAGTCAAATTGTTACGTTATATGCTACTTGTTATGTCCTGTCTACCCACCGTACAGCACTATGGAATAGTGATAGCGGTATATATAACAATAAATAATAACAGCATATTGTTTGTTTGGTTTAGTAAACATTGGACCGAATAACTTAATAGCTAAACATACAAAAAAAAGGTTCGAGTAGATTTATGCCAACTCAGTATATCTATTTTTGCCAGAGACACATCATAGGTTGGTGATCACGTCAAGGGCAGCTCCCCAGCTGCATCCTACTACTTACCTAAATGGCTACCATCTTCTATGCTGATGTCATATCCCGGCATGCTCCATGTGTTGTATGGAGTAAGTTAACTATGGAGGCTACGCCCTGTAGGCACAATCCTACATCGTGTATATGGTCCAGTTATAGTTAGGCAGCCCATGGAGCAATGGGCAATCTGCCTCTGTTTATATGTCAAAGTGGCTGCTGCCCCACTGGGACTTCTGTCCTAGGTCTAGGTCAGAATACACCACTGATTTTGGTTGTTTACTATTTCATTTATTTAATAAATACACATATATATATATATATCACATATGACACATGTTTACCATGAACTGGAGTACTTATTCCACTGTTTGGGTTTTAGTGGAGAATGCTGTACATTTTATCACTTTGCCGCTTGGTATGTATGAACTGGTATTGTAACAGAGATTTTGTTGAATGTCATTACTTCCATGTATTCCCCTTATATTACATTCCAAAAGTACCTATTTTGTAGCAGGGGGACATTGGCAATGTCTACATAAATATGAGACCTGGGGGAAAAATCTTTCCACAATAATTAGCTTGGAAACCTTCTGCAGAGGCTTTAGTCACACGAGCAGCCATATGCCATAGACATGACAGTGTGAGTGATACACATGACTACGGAAGCGCAATTATTTCCTCCGGGTCTCTGTGTCGGATTTATTAAATTTGGATATGGACAAATGTTTGTTTTCTTATTTCCTTTATTACCTTCTAAAAACTGAACAATCCATATGTTTTTTTTTTTTTGTTTTATTTTATTAACAAGTAGTCAATAGCTGCTTTTAATACACTTGACATTTGGAAACAAATTCTAGTTTTTATTTCTCAGTGACAAAGTACAGCAATTGATAAAATAAATAAAGTACTTATTCTAATGACACTCAGGTCTACTGAAATATGTTAGCCATATTGTTAAATTAAACCAAATCTGTTACTGTTATGTGTTACGTATTATTGTTGCAAATGTACATATAACACAAAAATATTTTCATTCAAATACTTGTTATAACTACCAAAGCTATTAAGACCAGAAATAGTTAATACCAATCTACATGTTTATCTAAGAAATACATTTTATAGGTTATATTGTAAAACGGTGTCACCAGCTTTTACTTACTCATACTTAAAAAAATGAATAACATTTATGATTAACTTTTTATTTGGTTCAGTTCTATAGAGTAATTTACAAATCGGAGTTTAGATTTATGTAAGTAGTTTTCTTTTTAGAGAGGCAAAAAAGTCCTTTTGGTGTTATATAAGTTATGGTTTTAGTAGAGGATGGGTGCAAGGAATTCCTATTCTTTAGTATGATGTACGCCTAATGTATAGCTCATTATTAAGCCTTGAACCCATTTGTTGGTTTAATGCATAAAATATTTTAATCATGTTTGAAGGAAATACACAATTTTAAAATTGCATCTCACAAATGCAAACTATTTGATGCCAACTTGCTTTATGAAATAGCCTTGTTTTATATTCTTATATTATGCAGATATAAGATACCCAAAAAGCCATGATTGATATGTATTAACTACAGGGGTATATACATATTTGGGGCTTTTAAGCAGTTAGCTGGCATGGCCACTGTCGGTGTAAGTGTTTGTGATTTGATTACCAATGTTTTTCTTTCACAATCCCAAACCAGTCAATAGCTTTTAGTTCGCTGGCAAGCCACTTTATCTTTAGCTGTTTAAATTAAAAAAAATAATAATTATTATAAACTTGAATGTGTCATAATGTGCATAGAAAAAAAATATTTACTAAAAAATTGTTAACTACTTATTAAGTTCTAACTTAGATTAGAAAAAATATAAGTCAACATAAATTATTTTTTATTCATTTAATAAACAGTTCTTCTTTGTTGCAAAAATATGCAAAAATAAATCTTTCCTGCACAAGTAATTTAAACCAATTAACAAGCAAAATTACCTTAGCTTACTAAGATCACCAAGAAACATATAGGTACTCTGTGCATTTAATGTTATGTCACTAGTGAAAATTCACGCAAGTACAATAGGTTAAGCACATTTATTTATTTTTTAAACTAAAAGAATACACAATACCTTTAGCTCTTTTGTCAATTGCAGATAATTGCAGATAGTTTAAATAAATATGAGTTCTTGATGTATTAATAAAGAAGCCAGTATATGTCAATATCACAAAAACAGTGGTTAATGTTTTGCACCAAATTATTTAATCACGTTGAAAGCCACGTTGTTTTCCACAAGGATTTAAATATAAATGTAGATTAAGCATTTCCCCTCTGGCTGCTCAAATGTCTTAATGACGAAAAAAAAAACCCTAAAAAGCTTAAAAAATGAGGGCTCACGTTGTGTGCTGCTTGACTGAATTTTCGAGTCACTGGCCGTTCATAATAAGAATTTTTTTATCTCATTTTTATTAAAGGAATGTGGCCACCTATGTGCCATGGAATTTGGTGATGGAGATGAAGTCACTGGGTATATTTCCTGGCAGTGGCAGGGTTAAAGTCATTCTTGGGTTTTTACTGTTAAATCAGTACAATGACTGCAGAGTTGTATTTATTAATAATCCTATAATTAGAAAAAAGCCCAGTCTCCTTTCACGGCATTTTGAGTGACTTCTTGTAGAGAGGAATGTTCCTTTGCATTATGCATTTTGATCTGAAATGAAATACTTGCACAACAATAAATGCACAACCTATTAAAATGTGTACTTTTACGAAACCATAAATCCATTTTATTCGGTGAATTATATTTCACATGAAGCAAAATCTCTCTTTACAAGAAAAAAAAATATTTTGTAGTAATCCATATTTTTGGAATAATTATGTTTCATAATATAGCTTGCCGTCGTTATATTATCTTTTTTGATTGCTAAAGGTGTGAGATGTGATAAAACACAGTTTGTTACTTTACTTACTATTTCTATCTATATATGTTCCACACTGAATGCCTTATTGCCCCTCTAAAATGATAATGTATAGTCTTGAACTGTAAAGAATAAAATCAGATACTGTGCCATACTTGACATCAGAAGAAATGTTACCCCATAGAAGTAAAAAAAAACACAGCGACACTGCAAGTTTCTAAACAAAACCTTTATTACATTTACATTTATCCGTAATATTTTTATTGTTTTTAAAACGGGTCGAAAACTCTCCATTCTGCTGCTTGGAACAATTGCAATTGCGCTGGTTAAGCAAACACTATCATCACATGTTGCTTGATTAGCAGTATTTGCCTCAGTGATGTCAAAACATCGAGCTCTTTCTTGCAGATATTTATATCACTGGAGAAAAAAGTTTCACCCTTATAATAGAAAACTGATATATTATGCCAAAGTAGCAGCTTGTGGGGGGGGAGTAGATGTGTAGATATATAGATATTTGGTTTATTTCCCTTTTTTTAACAATACAACCAGTATATCTGTCTGAACAAAGCCACTTTATGAATGACGATCAGTCAACCCTGTAACCCTGGGCTTGCCAGTCCGGCTGCTAAAGAATTCTCTATAACTTTGTAGAATATCTTGATGATCATCTCTTTTTGCATAAAACATGTTTTTAATAATCTCATGATGAATTAAGTAATCTGATTTAGAAATTGGACTTTGGTCAGTTAGGTGAGAATGTGTAACTTGTGTTTATATATTAAAAACATGTTTTTTGTTGTAATAATAATAATAATAATGAAAAAAAATTAAGATTTAATGATGAAACATGATTGTTACTTTAAATGGTAATATACTTAGCCGGCATAGCTGATCTGGGAAGAAGTCACATGACTTAGACGCAGTTCCATCTATTCCAAATAAAAACAATAGTGTTTTCATGTATGAACTTATCATCATTCAGGGAATGTACTAATTTGTTACATCCAAGATGATGGTTGGTTTGGTCCATGAAAAGGGCAACATGCCAACTGCCACAGTTAAGTAAAAGGACTTCTTTCATTGAGAGTGATGAGACAGAAATTAGCCTGCAGTGCACGTGGGTGGGGGAAGGCGGATTGCCAGGAGAAGTCATCCTGGAATCAGGGTTTACTGAGCTGTATTCTGAATGAAGCTCAGAGTATGATTTCACTAAATGTCAGCATGGGCAGGGACATTTTTCAAACCACTAGTGGTCTCTGGAACAACTAATGAATGTTTTATCCCTGCAGGCTATAGAGGAGGTTCCACAAGGCGCTTGCATATGCTTAATACGCTGCCATTCCTAGCATTAAGCTTCGATAATTGTCTACTTACATGAAGCCCTGTAGTATCAAAACACAAGTGAAGAGGCATTTTCTACAAAGGAAAAGTATGAAATAGGTTTATCTTTTATTATTGCCGATAGTTTTTGTTCCTCTCCATCTGAATTTGAATACGAATCAAAGGCATTATTCTGAACTTTAATTCGGCTGAAGCCGCATTGGTCTGAGGGTGGTCCTCAGAATTTTGTTTTACATTCATGACATTGCTTAAGGTCATTAGTTGTTAATCTCGGTACAAAAAAGACTGCAAATATATTCAGCACTTTTGTACTTTCCGAATACATATTTTAAGAGCCACCATGAGGAGTTCAGACCTACATGGCAGATTGATGAGCAATGAATGCTCAATGTGGTACACTACGTTTAAACATTAAGTGTGTTTTTCTTTGGATGTAAACCATTTTTGTTTCATCTTTTTTTATTGCCGTATAAAATTACGCCCTTGTTGTCCATTCTATGCTCTAGAATCGAACAATATTATATGGTCTTTATTTCTTTGATGTTTTGGATATTTTTTTTCTTGTTTAAATAGAATATAACTGATTTTTAAAAAATCAAATCCTTAATCCTAAAATATTTAAAATATCTCTAAGAAGCAGTTTGGTTTATTTAGACAATTTAATTAAATTTAAAGCTATGTCTCGTTTAAATATGTTTCTTGTTGTTCTTTTATTATATATGTTTATAGAAAATGGTTGCATCAAAGCAACAATGCAAAGCCTGTTTTCTTATCTATACTGATATCTGATCTTTTTTTCCATTTATTGTACTTAGCCCATATGCTTCTCAAAATATTAAAATACTCTTTTTGCTTCAATTTTCAAAATTAGAGTGAAGTTAAACATTTAACCTTTTCAAATAAACTGGGTACATTAATAATTCATAGTAATTTGTGTGAGCTGTGGTTTTCACAAGAACGTTGAACATTTTTTACAATTAGGGTGAGGATATACGGTGGGCGCAAGTTTTATATTTATTTGCAAATTAAATAGTGTGCAACTTGAAGCTATATAACTAAAACATAATAAAACCTGATTAACAAGCATATAGAAAATATGAAAGTATGATGATAAAGATCCAGGGTGTCTCCGATGGTTATATTCTTAGATACATGGCGTGTTTCTGGCATCTGGCCTCTTTTCAAAAGTTTGGGTTAAGACATTGAGGTGTATGTACCGGTATTAGTCATTTTTTTAGATTCTATCTACTTGGTTTGATCGTCAATGTATATTTAATGTTTCACAGTCATTTTAGATAGTTTAGCAATTAATTGGAGCGCAACTACCACAATCTATGTTCCTTTTCATTTCACTGACAGAGGAACAAACATTTCTCTAATAAGACTACAGAACGGTCTCATTTCTTTCCAAAGCTTAGATAAGGATCAGGCCCTTGTGAATCACTGAATTGCCCTTCGACCTGCAAAGTTCTGAAGGGTTTTGGCACAAGAAGAGCGAGGCATTATTGTGCACTGGGTTTTTTCGATTCTAACAGAGCCCCTGTGTTTTCTCTGGGTTAGACTTTGGTTGCTGGAAATGAGAGTTGTATTTTGGCAGTAGCAGACAAGAACTCATTATGACATAATCCTTCATTAATCCGTGTTCACTGACAGTCCAAAGCTACTGGGCTGCTCATCCTTGGCTTGATGCATATCGTTAGATGAGGGCAATGTTGATTTGCAATCACAGTACATACAGGCTCAGTCTGATTATAGGGTTTCACTTATAGAAGAATATGTCAACTTTGTGCTGTATTTGCCTGTTAATGTATGTTCATGTATGTTAGACATAAAACGTACAACAACAACAATAAGGGATTGCCCCAGACATAAAACATGTCTGGTATTGTTTGACTTGAGGATGTTGTTTAACAGAAATTTGTCCTATAGAATAAATGCTAAGCAAAATTACAAAGAGTGTATAAAAATTGCACATATTTTGAAGAGGTCAGTTGGAAAATGTATGTATGAAAAATTGCGAAATAACCCTTGTGAAAGGTTGTCTGCTTTTCAAAAACAGATACTTTTGTGCAGTGTCAGATCCAGAACCTGGCCTCAAGAGGGGCACCCACACTAACACACATCCAGACACTGACACTAACACACATGCACACAGACACTCAGCACTAATACACACATCCAGACACTAACGTTATATGGACTACAGCATTAGGACACCTGACCATTACACCAACATTTGGTTTGCATTCTAAATACATTGACATTAATATGTAGTTGGTCCCCCCTTTGCAGTGATAACAGATTCCACTCATCTGGGGAGGCTTTTCACAAGAATTTGGGGTGTTTCTGCGGAAATTTTTGCCAATTCGTCCAGTAGAGCATTTGTGAGGTCAGACACTAATGTTCAACATGAAAGCTTGCCTCCAATCTCCATTCCAGTTCATCCCAAAGTTGTTCGCTGGGGTTGAGGTCAGGGCTCTGTATGGGCCAGTTAAGTTCTTCCACACCAAACTCATCCAACCATTTCTTTATCTACCTTGCATAGTCAAGCTGGAATAGAAAAGGGCCTTCCCCAAACTGTTCCCACAAAGTTGGAAGCATAGCACTGTCCAAAATGTCTAGATATTTGGACAGTGCTATGCTTCAAACTTTTGTGAACGCCATTGCCCTGTTGCCCCACCAGGATCTTAAATTATGCTATTAAGGCAGCCAGTACCAGCATATCACATTTGAAAAAAAATCTAGTTTGGAAACAGTGGTCCATGTATTATTATTATTATTATATAACTTTGCATCTTAAGAGGTTAAAACGTATTACAATATCATTGTAGATGATATGTAGATGATCTGATAGTATGCACTATGTTACCCCATCTGGAGGAAGCAGTCTAGATCAAAAAGACAACTTAAGTTCATAAGATATACTTAAGATACATAAGTATCTAAAATGTTTGTTTCTGTTTATATAGTATTTCCAGACTTCATCTACCTAGAAAGGTATTGTAAATAGAGGTTTCAAAGTAATCTCTCCCTTTTACCGTTGCTTATTATGGTACCTATTTTATTTATTTACTTATTTATTTGTTGCAGCACGAGGACGGCATAGCATGTTTTGTTTATGGATCTATGCCAGAAGCAGACTTGAAAGTGTTACAGGAATGAAGACATCTGGCAGCTGGCATGCTTACAATTCATTTGCCAAACACAAGTTGCACATTGTTGGAATTTTCAATTGAAGGTCACGCACCAGGTAAAAAGCAGTCAGGTGAAGCTGGTGTGTGGTGAACCACACTAAAGAATTGTTGGCTTGGTGATATGTGGGTGGGCAAAAGTGACAAGTATGTTTGTCTTCTTCCTCCTTAAAAAAAGCTAAATTCTTCTATGCCAAGATGAGGTCAACACAACTGACAAGAAATCACAAGGCTATGACAACTCAGCAGCAATTAGTCTGAGTAAAAGGTGCCAGAAAAGATGAATAATAGGATTTGACAAACACACTGTTGTCAACTGTGTGGTCACATTTTTAAACGTAATTTTAGGTTAGAAATCACTCAGAGGATTATTTGTATCTAGCAAGAAAAATGGTAACAGAGTGCCATTGTCTTTTTTAATGCCAGGAATACTCTGCATACATTAACTGAGTGTGAGTATGTTTCCCCGTTTACTAAATGGAGCCCTCATCTCAAAATGAGCACAGGGATGAGACAAGTATATTTTTATGTTAATTCAAATGTTATTTGCAAGTTTGTTGTAATCCTACAAATAACAAAGTTTAATTAGTTCTGGCACAGTGTGAACATTTCTAATTGATTTTGAACTACCAGTGCAATCCGACATATCAAAAAAGTGAGGTTTAATGCCGATTCCGCAGTGGAACTGTAGAGTGTGCTACATACTGCTAGCGAGTATAGTTAGTGGATAGTAGATCATTCCAAATAAACTTAATTAATGGAAACAAATTAGACTAAGGCATACCAAACACCCATACATGGGAACTTCCCAAGGTAAGCTACCCAAAGCTCTCCCTCGTGCTTTGAGAAGAGATGGGGCAGCCAAAGACATCTTTTAATGAATTGGGAGTAAGAGAGTGGTAGACATGACCAACTGCCCCCTGCCCGCTCAAGAAACTGACCTGCACGCCCAGGGGAGCAGGGCTTCTCGCAATGACACTGGGTCAAACCAGTTGAGTTCCCAGGTGTTTTAAATACCTCTCAACATTAAAAATGGCCAAAAAATGAACACTTTGTGGTTAGGGAGACCGACTTTACTGAAGTGTGAATAGTTATAAGCAAATAATTTTATATATACAACTGAATTTTTTAATACATTATTGTGATGTCTAGGCCTCTAGAACACTGTGACGCACTCTTACCTCTTGAAATAAGAAATGTGAGGGGAGGAAAGAAAGACAGAGGGAATCTAGAATTCTGTTTTTTTTTTATCAAACTCAGGAGGCTCAAATTATACTAAACCTCCTTTACTGACTCCCATGGCTACAAAGACAACATTTTAATAAATATTTCTTTATTCACTCAAAGGCAGTCACAACACGATTCAGTCGTAAGCTACATCCTCTGGAATCATATTTATGGGGGCAGGAAACAAACCATATACAATGCTATGGGGGCGTCATGCACAACAACAGTTTTTGTTCCCACAAAGCTGCATGAAACTTATTAAAGCTAACTGAATGTTCAAACATAACCCATCCGACATTTTTGCATATGATTTGGAAGCAGAAATACTGCTTCTGTTATTATATTCCTAGGCTAATATACATAGACACACAAACCGTATTGCGCATACATACATGCAGACATAGAGAAATGTGTAAAAAGCACAACCGCATGAATTTACACAGAGAGAGCCCAAATGAACAGATACACAGGCACACACATAATTATATTCACTTCACTGTTAGGAAGAGCCAACACGGGCAGGTTTCTCCAACAAGAAGGACAGAGCTCTTCCTATATAATACATAACTGAATAAGAAAAATCTAATTGACTTAACTATGCATCATATCGAGCAGCCAAGGTCTTCCTGCAGAAACTCAGGAAGAGATCTCCATAAAGCTTATTGCAGTCAAGGTGCTGAAACCAAATCTCTCTTTTAGTGAATAAACCCACACCAATAAACTTCTAGACTGGAGGACACTGACAGTTAATGAAGAGCCTTGTATTTTTTACCAGCCATGCAGCTTCCACTCTTACTGACTGCACCATGTGACTAGAAAGGGAGTTTCTTACTGGCTGATCCTGTCACATGAAGCTAACTCACTGATCATACTCCGGAAAAGGAGTTTGCGTCTTTACCCTTCCTGCAAGAGAAGTGCCCGTGGCATATAGTGGGCCCCTGCAGCACTCAGCACTGCTGTATTCCTACTTTGCAGAGCAGCCAAATTACACATACATGCTCACATACATACACGTGTCCATTCACATATACAAACAAAAAACACACATACATAATCATATCCTTATATAGCTTTCTCTCTGGTTTCACCACGGTGTCATGTGACATGACCTAGCAGCATCCAGATGGCACACATAGGACATGCCTCAGCACCCATATTGCACACATAGGACTTGTTCAGCACTCAGATTGCACTCAAAGGACTTGCCCTAGCACCCAGGTTGCATTCAGAGGACTTGCCCAAGCACCCAGTAGAACACATGGGAACTGTTTCCCATAAAGAAATGAAGACTCCATAACAGAAACTGCCACCTTTCTTTCTCCTCCTCATTATCCCTCCCCTATATATTTATCTTTATTGATTTCAATATGTTTACTACCCCACCTTTCTCACTATCCATTTCCCTTTCTCACCACCTATGCCCCCCATTCTCATTATCTACCTCACACACACTTACCTTGCTGAAGTCCCATGGTGGGATTGGGAGGCCTCTGTCGGTGCATTTTTAATGCACTGTAGTTGTGGTTAGTTAGTGAAAGCAGGACCAAAACTCATTATTAATTTTCCCTTAAAATAATTGCATTCATCAGTATGGGACATCACTGGGTTTTTGGGATTTGGTTCACTGATATTTATTGTGAGCCAATTAATATGAAACAGCACAATTCAGTACTTTGTTTGTGTTTGCAGGTTTGACCATGCTCTGTTTTTGAATAGTCTTTGGGTGTTAATCTGGTGAATTAAAACAAGGCACTTTAAAGTCACAGACGATGAAACATGCATAAGACCAGGCAACACTTTTTTATTATTGAGTAAAACAGAGGCATTTGCTTAATCATAAATAGTCTGTCTATATTCTGTGTGTCTTTACCACAGGGTTTAAAGGGGCAGCTGCTCAGAGTTCAAACACACTTAGGGTCCAATCCACACCACTCTTATAAATTTCCTTCAATGACCTGGCAGACAATCTGCGTTTTTGTTTTATTATTTGCACACAATTTACTTAAGGTATGAATTTTCCGCTGCTGAGTATGTTACTCTCAAAATGTGTTCAGCAACACTTCCTGGGAACGGTAATACCCTCTATGCATGTTTGTTGAGTTATTTGGGTAAAAGTAAAAGGCCACCTTTGTGAGGTGTGCATTTTTTGGGGAATTAGGACATCTGGTCAGCCTGTGCCCGTGTCCTATTTTTGGGACTTCTTTGAACTTGGCCAATTGGATTTACCCCATCAAATCATCAATATGACATTGAGGCGCTTCACTTTACAGATGGACAATGACCCAAAACATACTGAGAAAGCAACCCAGGAGTTTTTTAAGGCAAAGACGTGGGATCATCTGACCTCAACACATTTAAGCATGCATTTCACTTGCTGCTCACAAAACAAGACAGAAAGACCACAGACAAATAACTGAAGAAGACAGCTACAGTAAAGCAGCCTGCCCTGGTAAAGCATCGCAAAGGTGGAAACCCAGCATTTGGTAATGCTAATGCATTCCAGACTTCAAGTAGTCATTGGCTGCAAAGGATTCTCGACAAACTATTAAAAATGAACATCTTATTTATGATTGTATATGATTTGTCTAATTACATTTGAGCCCCTGAAATGAGGGGACTATGAATGAAAATGGTTGCAATTCCTAAACGTTTCATAGGATATGTTTGTTTAACCCCTTAAATTAAAGCTGAAAGTCTTCACTTTGATTGCATCTCATTTGTTTCATTTCAAATCCATTGTGGTGGTGCCAAAATTATTAAAATCGTGTCAGTGTCCAAATATTTCTGGACCTAACTTTATATTCCACTGTATATTTAACATATAGGAACAAAATATGTACCTTTATTGTACATGGTTAATACCACCTTCTGAATGAGCAAAAAAAACAGAATTCCAATATAAAATGATTTAGATTTTTGTCTAAAGTAGCCACCGACTGTTGGACAATTCCATTGGTTCCTATAAAAGTAAGACATCTTTTCAAAGTTTGCAACAAAAAATGTTAATTTTCAATATCTTTCTCTGGGTATGTGAAAGTACCTGCCACTTGCTATCATATGATATCGCTTCTGGACAGCAGAACATTTAAAATTAGAAGATTAAAACTAGACAATGCAAGTTAGGAATTCAAGCCTGGGACAGATGGTTTGGAGGTATAGTTTCTTCGTGATTGTTATGCAAACATGTCTAATAATTTTCTCAAGGCATTATGAGTTGTAGAAAGGAAGTAATTTTTTTAACCATGAACAGCTTTGATATGGTTACCTCATTGTCTACATTTGTTCTGACATAGTAGCTACAAAAGTCTTGGACGACACGGATTTCTTTTTTATTCACATTGATTCTTCTTTATCCTAACACCACCTTGCCTCATAGACAGTTTCTTGTCAATTACAGCCATGCATTAAGAGCAAAATCATCTGCCTTTCTTTGGAAAAGCCAGACAAAAAATGTGCAGCACCCAGACTGGAAAGAAAAAACAAAATGTGACACATAAACGTCCGTTAATTATGTGCAGAGAAAACACGGATTCCCATAGCAGGTTCTTTAAATGTTGAAATTCAGAGAAGAGTGGAAGCATCTGTACAATGTATGCAATATTAGAATTTAATTTACCTCTGGTGCCTTTGTGCAGTGGTAATGTTCAGCTGAACACGCTAGCATGGTAGTGCAGTGTCAGCAGGTGCATGCCACCAAATTACTGCCTTTAATTTGCATATTCATCTGCTAAGAAGTATGTCATTATCATATCAAAGGGATACTGAGCAACATCTAGCTTGAAGAGATGTGGCATAGTTTCAATACGAACAATTAATGCAAGATGAGGACTCTTTTTCTGTCTTGTCTCACAGGGCTAACTGTAATCTGGCTTATTATTGGATACCAAAAGGCCCGAGATACTAGTTGGCAACTAATGAAAATATTAATAGTCTAAACCATCTAAACATGTTATAGCACTGATGCGTTTAACGGGGTGGATGCTGCCATTCTGGTGCTACCGATCTATAGTCAATATATCAATGGATATTTTCTGAAATATCCAGTGTTTTTCTGCTTGCAGTGCATATTCCACATAAGCCCCTCTAGATATGACCAGTGATCTCTTTCATAACTATTTAATTTTAAAAAGGATATGGCATTTGGCAGGACTCATTGATGGCCTGTCTAAATGTTACTTTTTAGGGGGTGGTGTTTGGAAGAACCTGTTGCTAAAAGATACCTGGTTGGAATAAGTACATGAACTCAAAATCTTACCTAGTCTTCCTTGCTCAGGTTCACCATAATTCTACCACATGGAAACATTAAGCTATGATGGTCCATCAACAAACAGTTATTTATCCTTCATCTGTCAACATCTGACCATGTTATATAGATACATTATTACATATCGTGGAGATGTTTATGAGAAAAATGATAGATACTTACCATGTAGAGGGAAATAAAAGTTATCATTTTACAAACACCCTACTAAATGTGTTTTTGTTTTTTAATATCAGTGCGCTTCAATTCCACATTCACAGAACACAAAATTGTGTAGCATTTAAAGTGATGTTTAAAACGTGTATATGTTTACAGATATGTAACAAGTGACTTGATGGGTGGTTATATGGAGCCATTTGTGTTAGGAGAGGAGTTCCTTGAAACATATTAGTTATTTTTTCACTCTATTTGTAGAGCAATTACATTGCTAGGTCACACATGGTGTTTATCTTGTCTTCTGACTCTAAGGCATAAAACTCAAGTTTGATATCTATAATAGGTTATGAATAACTAATTTGCTTCTTCTGAGTGGTGGTTTGGATAGTTTGCCAGGGAAGAAATTTTGTGTCATCATGAGTAATAACTTTGGTTCAATGCTATTTCAGTTTAATGTCAATTCGGAGACACACATGAAATTGTTCTGAGTCATGACATGATTTGCCCCAAATCATGCAAGAAAACAAGTTTCTTACAGGAAATATAATGTTACTTTATTTGCTACAAATGTAAAATTTACCTAGGAAAAAACAGTAGATTTTAGATGGTCTAGTCAAGTAACAATAATGCAGACATTACCCAGTTCCCATTGCATTAACTTATCCGGACCAGCTATTGTGTCACGTGACAATCAACCATTTCCTGAAGGATTATGAATGAGGCAAAATTATACTTGATTAAAAATAAATTCATAAAAAATATAATTCCTAGTACTGGTGTATGCCCTAAACCTAGAAAAAAAATATTTAGTCGTGCAAAATGACTTTCGAGCTCCCAATAGAGAGGCTGGACTGGGGATGTAAATTCGCCTGGCACTTTAAGGTCAATGACCAATGTATTACAAATTACATCATAAATTGTGGCTGCCTCCTGGATACTCAAGGCCTCGCATTGCACGTGTACACTCTCACAGAGTACGACTTTGTGTTGCCAACTGGCAGCCACACACATAGGGCATAGTTCTAAAGCAAAAGTCACAGTAAAGGTACATGACTCTTGACATCTGGCACCAACCAATTGAGCGTTTGCTAAATGGCCAGTCTCAAAGCTTATATAACTTTACATCTTGACTCAATAAATCAACTTTGACTAAATTTTGTCTTGGACTAATAAGAGCATGTACAGCCAAGCTCAATATGTTGAAGGAACAGTTTCCTGTTCCTGACAGCCTTTCTAAAGAATTCTAAGGAACGTACTTGGTGAGCCCTTGCTTCTAGCTTTAACCACTTCTCAGCAGAAAACATATTATTATGCCCTCTGAAACATGCTCTAGACAACAGTACACATAATATTATGCTCTATGGTTTTTGCACCACTCATTCGACAGCCTGGGGTCTCCCCTGTCAGCAGGAGCTAGTATCCCTAGCTTAATGCTTGCTTATCCGATGTAATGGCATGTGGTGGAAAATGCAAGCTGTGTTAGTCCTAACACCACCAAAAACAATATTAAATATAAAAAGGTTCCCAGAGGGTCTATCCATATCATGCGGAAACCTCTGATGAGCTCTCCCTGTAGGTTGATCTCAGGTACTGCGATGAGCAAGCAATGTAGGGCAATGAAGCTGTCTTGGTGATCACAGCAGCGGGGATCAAAGTGAAAAGAGGGAGAAGCCGTTATTCTCCCTCTTCAAAAAATACTTACAAAATAAAAATTACTAAAAACCATTTATGAAGGGTATTATGCTACTGAGTGGATGTTGTTGACCATAAAACAAGAGGTCTTTTTATCAGTGGGACCTAACTTTAGGAAGAAATCCTAAGTAAAATCACAAATATGTAAGGATTTTTTTTCAAATGTTTTGCTGGATTTCTTTTTATATTTAGTTCATACTAAATTACAGACTATTCAAAAAAGTGGTATAAAAAGGAAGCTCCATTTGTCCTTAAATTTGTGAGGGTACACTAAACATGGGAAACGGGAATCATGGGTGAACAAAGATATGCTAAAATGCTAAAAAGCTCCTGTCACTTAGTGGCGTAAAACTATGTGTCACAAAGGGGTTAATTATCCTTAAATGTAGGCTTCATTGTTATGAAGTAGCTTTTGATCAATATAGATGTCAGTTTAAAAAAATGAGTGTCTAGATCTGATCAGGAACCCTTCACATATATTGGAATTGTTGTTCTACATAGTTTAGAAAATAAAAAGCAGGAATGGCCATGTGAACACGGGTTAAAAAAGTACATGTTTACACAAAAGTAACAACCTCTCCAGAAAAAAGACTTCAAAGTAAATATCGCATGTTTAATTTATCCAACACAAGGGTAAACAAAACTAAAATCTAAAAAAACCTAAGTCTTCATCAGAGATGAAATACTTCCAAGGAGGAAAAGGTATAACACAAAAAAAATGAGATTACCCTTCCAAAGGCAATTGAGTCCAATTGAGTCCGTTTAAAAAACACATACATCTGCGCCACTAATATCGCACCCTAAATGTAATTATCTGATTAACCACACCAAATCTATTATTATGTAGAAATCGATTCTGGTTAGGGTAATCTTTTTTAGAACAGAATTATACACTTAAAACTCCATTAATATTAGAAACTTAAACAAGTTTTGGGGACGGTTCAATATGTCGGAAAAAAGAACAAACAAGGTTTTCCTGTCTTTATTTGTACACCTAGATGTCAGAATAAAGTAAAGTTATTAGCTTTTTTGGCATACAGATTCCTGTGCAGAATCCCTTTTTAGTACGCTTCAGTTTTGTTAGTTTCTGTAAAGCCTTAGTAATGAAACAGTACCGGTTCTGCTTCTTTTTATCCACCTTGATGGTCCATGAGGTGTCGAGCAAGTACATAGGGATGCTTTGTGCACCCTTGGACCTACATTGATATGCTATTGCAAAAGTTAACCCTTTAAGAGCACCACATGGCCTACCACTCTCGAAGGGCTAAATAATCAATTCCTAGCATCCACAACATCACGTCTCTCCAGAGGCCGGTGCAAAACATCACGAAGATAAATATTTACAGCTTATACTAGGCACTACAAGACAAATCGACAAAAAACGTGCAACATTTTTTAGAAAGGAGAACACAATTCAGACAAACAATTAGGGTGATTTATTTAGCTTTGACATATCAAGTCAAGGGAAGCAGACTCTCCTAGTCATGGCTTTAAGAAGATTTTTTTTTAAAAAAATGATGTAAAATTTGTCATTTCCTCAGAATTGTCCTGATAAAAGAAAGTGACAGATTTATTTAAATGTGTCTCAATTGTTACTTCTTACATGACATTCATTTTTCTGTCAATCTGCCGCTTCTGCTACCATTGCCTTTTTTTGTGATTTATAGTGAGACATAAAAAGGTAGTCTCTCAAAGCAGCCAAAACACAGTGATGTAATTTCAGTTGCTGGATTGGATTGTATCCTCGCAGTCTTTTCATTCCGGTTGGCATTTACAAATTGAACCAACTGTGCCACTATACACCTTGCTGCACTGTCGTGTTTTTTTCCTCAGTCCTTCTTATCTGTAGCAGTGATGATGCACATCCTTCTCCTTTTCTTTCTTGTGGGGGTTTGCACAGCTTTCTTGATGTTTGTGACAGGCCACGATAGGGGAAACTCTTATCGCTGTTGGGCTTGGAGGCCTCTGTAAATTGAAAATTGCAAATGAAATCCACTGGGTTTGAATTCATCAGCTATTATGTCAGATGACCTTTGGCAGCTGCTGATAAAAATGAGAGAATGTTAGCTCTGATCCAATTTTCAACACTAACTATTCCTTTTCAAATCCATTCTCCGCCAGGCAGCAGACACATGGGAAGTGAAAATGATAGGGTTTCAAGAGCGCTTCATTGTGTTGCAGATTAAGATTTTCTACCCCTATTTCTAGAGGTCGCCCCCCGGACCTCTGTCTAGTATCTACCTATTGTCCAATCAGTTTCAATATCTGCTTCAGTGGACATGTAAGCCATCTTTACAGATAAGTGCCTACAGGAGAAAAATGTTGCACTTAATAGTTTTGCTTAGGAGACATGAAAGGTCATAGTAAACTAATATTGACTGTCTGGTGTTAGTTTAATCTTACCTTCTGTGGAATGTCACATTGGATTCTTTTACAGTCTTTGATTTATAGGATTTTTGTTTTTTTTGGCTCTCGTGAATCTCGTGCTTATTTATTCTTGCATAAATCATTATATTCATGATTCAGTGATATTTCAGAAAAGAGGAGCATAGACTAGCAGGTGCAGCTTTTCAACTAAATGATGGAACCTGAAAACTGCATGATAATGTTGTAAATGGCAATACAGATAAACAATCTATTAGTTTCCTTCATGTACATTTTCTATTAAAATAAATTACATCCTGCCATATGGATTTCCCGTTGAATATAATATGTAACTTTGTTGACAAGTGTTAGACTGAATGGGTATTTAAATGTCCTATCCAGAGAAGCGCCATCTGAAATACTCGTAGTCACAGTTTGCATCCTTGTCTCTACAGGTGGCCAAAAAATAGTGTTTGAATAACATTCTTTGAATCTCAGTGACTTTGTCTTTATGCATATACGGCAATTACACATCTCATTTGCGAGGCACTGAACAATTTTTATTGATTCTACACACATTCAAAATGTTGTTCCTGCTCGTAAATAGAACATTCTTCCTTTCTTTCTCTCTTTTGATTTTGCCTCTTAAAATACACATATACCTAGTTCATAACTTTCCTGTCCTTATGTCTGTTGTGGTCAGGTATGCAGGAAGCATGGAATTGGTTTTATTAAGTAAAGATAATATGGATGATATGTGTGTGAATACTATATCCCAACAACATGTTTATTTCATTAATATTCTTTTTTATATATAGACAAAGAGAACCAAAACAAAAAGGTATAAGTGTCACTCCTGGAAATAATTAATCTGGTATCGAAGGGCTTGGAGTGTTATGAAAGCAGAATAGGAATCCGGGCTGCACACATTAGAGTTGTGAATTCTGATTCATACCAAGTTTATTTTTAAAGGCATTTGGTAATTCTGTGCTTCCTTATGGATCTCTGAAAATAAGGAGGGTCTCCAATAAAACAAACAAAAATGAACTGTGGTCAGGCACTGTCACATGATAGCCGCAATTCTATTACTGGGCCACAAGAAAGTTAAGGAGAAGAGGGAAGGTCAACCCTTGCGGCTAAAGTGGGTCTTACTCTGCCTTTTGCACAAGTGGAAAACAATATAGGCACTGACAATGTGATTTTGATTATGAGCCAGTGGACGAGGAGTCAAGCAACACATCTTCCAGTAATTTCTCTGTTAGATGTGCTGTTGACTTCACTCTGCAAAAGCAGCTACATGCACTGGCACCACTACCATTACCACCATCACTATTACTCTCATGGAAAAAACAAAACCAAAAAATATACCAGTAATAAAGTGTGGGATTACTCTGAGTGTGGGAGATGGGTGCACTGCAAGGTGCAAATTGTGTCATAAGGAAGTGAGCAGGTGTAAGGTGTTAGGATATCACACCAATTTTGGGTGTGAACCAATACCTATGTACACAATTATTTTATTTTTTGCAAACATACTCCTGTGCCAGTACCTGCCCAGACCTAGTGGCCTACTGCTGCTCTTCTATCTTCATCTTTACTCTGGGGTGATCAATTATTTACATTTTTATTATAACATTATTATTGAGGAAATCCCATCCTGCACCAAGGGGCCTGCATTTGCATACTTGCCAACTGTCCCCATCTGTAGTTGCAGGTGTCAGGTATAGGTTTTTTTTGTGAAGATCATGTATCACGCTCTACCTGGCCCAAAATTAAGGGAGTGCGATGTCTGTTCCTTCAGACCTCATGTTGCCACCGCACCCTATGGCACATGACTTAAAGAAGAAGAAATCAGGTAGAGAAAGTTAAGAGATGGAGAGAGGGCAGAGGGAGAAAGGTAAGAAATTATTAAGAAAGGTTAGATATGGATAAAGGAGAATAGATGCTAGTGAGAAAGTGGAGGACTAAAGAAAGATGAGAGACAAAAAGGGGATGAGAGATAAAAAGAAAAGAGACAAGAGAGATAGGGATAAAGGGGGAGGTAATGAGAAAGAGGAGAGATAGTGTGTTTGTATTTTGAAAGTAAATTTATGTTAGGACAAGTGTGCCTAAGGGCAAATACGTGTGTGGCTGGAGTATGCATGTGTATGTATATGTGTATGGGCAGGTGTTTGTAAAGGCAATGTATATGCACAATGTATATGTGTGTGCCAGGGCATGTGTTTGTAAAGGGATGTATGTGTATATGTGTGGATTTTGACATCAATACTATTACTGTAGTACTATTACTATTTAGTATTGTTTAAATAAAAAAATGGTAGTGTACTTTGCTGAGTCCTGTCAGTGTACAGGGTTAAGATGTGTGTGTCAGTATACAAGGTTAGAATGCGTGTCTATGGTGGTGACAGTGTATAAATTAAACAGTGCACTGTGTGTATCACTACACAGTGTTACTCTGGGAGTTTCAGCATATAGTGTGTGAGGGGAGTGTCAGTACACAGTGCTACAGTGTGTTAGTGTACAATGCTAGACTGTGTAGGGTGTTAGAATAAGTGTGTGAGGGGTGCTATGCTAGTATACAATATTAAACTGTAGTGTGTGTGTCAGTGTAATGCACAGGTGTGTGTGTTTTTGGGGTGGGTCAGTGTATAGTGTTAAACTGCATTGAGCACCAGTGCATAGTGTTAGAGTGAGTATGGGGGTGTGAGTGTTGGGCGCAAGTGTACAGTGTTGAGTGTGAGGATGTCAGTATACAGTATTAGAATTAGAGTGACCCCACAGTTGTAGCGTGGCTACATTGAAGTAAATGGCTATGGCAGGGTAAGTGAGTCATGTGAGTTTGGTTTTGTATGTGTATCTATATAAAAGTATGTATCTGTTATGGACCTGTTTTTGTCAGTGTGTACCTGGGTATGTGACTGTGTGTACATGTGTGTCTGGGTATGTTAGTGAATGTGTAACAGGGTATGTTAGTGTGGACATAGGTTTGGGTATGTTTTTTGTGTATGTGGGTATGTTAATGTGTCAGTATGTTAGTGTGTGTCTGAGTATGTGACTGTATATGTGTCTCAGTATTTCCAGTGGCTGGTAATCATGCATGTGCTGAATAATAACTAGCTAATAACTAGTGTGTGTGTGTGTGTGTATGCCTTAAGTAATTGAGGTTTAGAGTTTCAGTTGGTTGTTAGGTTATTTTCTTTTTAGTATAATACTGTACAATAAACTGCAGTCTGCTCTGTTTCATATTATCCAATTAAACGCACTTCATATTAAGAGTAACTGTGATATTTGAGCGGCAACTATGGTTGCCACACACCCTTGTTTGACCAGGACAGTTCAAGAATAAAGAAGTCCGAAGTTTCTGAATTACCTCTTTATGTCCCAGACACACCTGGGCTGGTTGCATTTTGCATAATATTTTCCAACCAGAAGTTGAGGGATTACTCAACCTTTCTTACTAGAGGGAGGGATAGCTTCTTATATTTATTATCTAAAGTATTTTCTCTTTAGGCCTTTATTAGTTTAGATTGTCCTCCATATCAGTAAAATAATTCACATAAAAAAAGTTGTTTTCCAGCAAAAATAATAAAGTTGTTTTGCCGCAGTAAAAAAAGTGTTGAATGGTGTTTAGTATTTTGCAACAATGATGGATGTTTGGAAAATAAAATTGTAAAATATTATTTAATACTATTTATTACTAAATACTTTTCAGTTTGTCCTTCTCAGAACTGAACATAAAGGGACATGCCACTGTCGAAATTAAAAAACCCAAGCATATCTTACCCTTTACCTTATTTGTTTCAAACCTATGTCTTCTTCCTTCAATATTCCAGTTATGCCTGCATCTTATTACCATGCACAGGGATATGAGTATGATCTAAGGTGGAAGTATATTGTATATTGTTTGCAATTAGGGTTTTTCTCTATATGTGAGGTCTCAAATATTAGTATGTTGAAATGTGTCTTTGTATGTGGTAGATAAAGGCTACGAATATTTACTTTTTCCGTAGTCTGGTCGATGTTACCACTCCTCACATCTTTCAATCTTGGAATCTATTGTCAATAGCATCAGTGGTTTAAACCCAATGATCTCAAACTAAATCAGCTGAGCTGGGACTTAAAGATCTCCTTGATTAAGATTGCAACAAGCTCTGGAGGACCACCATGTGCCCTGGATTTACAGATTATTCAATAGTCTTGAAGAAAAGCCTAGAGATACAACCAAGACCACAGGTGGCCCTTGAGAACTGCTATAGTATTCCATAAATGAAAGTAAACTACGGTAATTAGTATACGACATAAGATGAAAGACTCTTGTAATGTTAAGTTATAATTATTAAATACTTATAGTGGAAAATCCTTCTGTTTAGAGTCTCAAAAAAAAGTTAATGTTACTGTGTTTTTGTGTGGCTAACAATATTTGGTTTGTAATGAACATAAATAAGTGCAGCATCAATCAGAGGTGAGCCTAGGTTTAGTTGTCTCCTATAGCACACAAACTTGCTCTATCACCCACTCACGCTAACACCATACAATTACACAGTAACTTTTTTTCCTGTTCCCTCTCCCAAAAGCAACTAACCTTAGACTTACCCTGACACTCTAACACTATAAACGGACATGCACTTAAGCTAATTCCAAGCGAATACCAAGATAAGCTTGCAAGAAGGGCCCTCTTTACCTAATGTTTGTCTTATTCCATCAATTCTAGTTTTGTCATGCCCCTATAAAGACCAAATATTAACCTGTTTTTTTTATGAACAAGGAAACAGTATATATTTCAGATTAGCTGCTTTCAAGACCATGGTAAAATTTGAAAGTTAAAGCTACATGCATGTTGTTTAAATGCTTATATAGGTAACTTGTATTATAATATTTTAGTTGATTTAATAATTTGGTTCAGAACTGTTGCAAATGTTAATTAACTCATGGGAGGCCATTGACATAAGAGCCTGTAGTCTCTCTTAATATATTTTTGATTAGAATAGGGAAAAAAGACGTATCCCTTATGACCACTTATTTTCTCTTTTTTTTTAAATGATCATAAAAAATTAAGTCCTAGAAACAAAAGCTAATGTTTTTTTTTTCTGCAGAATAATGTTACATTAACAAAGCAATGAGCACCAACAGAAATCTGGAGGAAAAAAAAAACATTATGGTTTAAAGAATTGTTCTGTCTCTGTGCCCATTAAATCATTTAGTGTTGAGACTGTCAGCTATGGTTTCAATTAGTGCCAATTGTGATGTTGATTTTTCATGATGTGGACACCTGCCCACTTAAATTGGACTGAGACCACCAACTCATATTACAGAGGCAACTAAATAGCTATCAGAAAGATTTTTCTTGAACAATGGATTAATCAAGGAAAGTTTTGATAGACAGCAGTTTCACGTACTCCATGCTAAATTGTAAATAGCAAAAATCTCCCAACAGTTTGTGTGGTGCAAAGGTATAAATCCCAGTTTTATACAATAAGAAAATGATAGAAATATTGGGGAAATGTACCAAGAATATATATTATATATATAGATATCTATATATATATATCTATATATAGATATATATATCTATATCTATATATAGATATATATATCTATACTGTATACTGTTCAAAATTTGATCAATTAGCCTTTTAAACTTAAACGCCTATGAAGAAATGCCTACAAATCTGCTAATTTTCTTTCCGTAACCAATGCTGTACAATCTCATACCCATTAATAAAGGGGAGTTTTGCAACAAACAAAGTTATCGCAGGGCATCTTTTACAATAAAAAAAACTGCCATGATTTTACAGAATAACTTTTTAAATGGATGGATAGAGACTGTCAACTCAAGGCAGTCAACAGTGGTATGGAATGGTTTTGGAGTGACAGGGAGACCTGTGCAAATTAGCATAATTTTTGTAAATGTTTTTATACAATAAGAGAATTCAAAACCCTTTGTGATTTGTAAGGATTTATACCCTTCTAGTCAAACTAGCATTTCTGTTGCAGGCCGCAGTCTTTGTGTTCCTATGATATCACTGCAAAAAACTGAATGTTGCAGAATCTTGTAATACCTTTTTTATTGGACTAACAGTATTTAAAATAATAGACGAGCTTTCGGGAGTCCTCCCTTTATCAAGTCAAAAGCATTTCTCTACACTTTTGACTTGATAAAGGGAGGACTCCCGAAAGCTCGTCTATTATTTTAAATACTGTTAGTCCAATAAAAAAGGTATTACAAGATTCTGCAACATTCAGTTTTTTGCATTCGTATTCACCGGACTAATACGGCTACCCCAAACTACAGTACTATGATATCACTGATAACTAAAACATAATAATCTTTGAAACTACAGTAGTATCTGAATTTGGATGATATGACTATTATCAAGTGATTTTATTTAAATATTATCATTCATTTTCATTGTATTTTGTTTTTCCTTTTTCACCATTGTGTAATATCAGCTTAATCATAGACTGTTGTGTATATACTGTAGTGTTAAAACAAAGTTTGCCTTATTTAATAGAAGATCCTTAGTAAATGAATGTACCCAACTACTGGCAAGTAGTTTTGTTTTTGTTTTTTAATATTATTTTCTTTAATTTACACTTAATTACAGTCTCATATTGTTGTATTAGTTATTGTTATTAAACCTTAAATAAATGAATTCTAAGTCTATAAATAGTTGCTGGACCCTTTCCTCTAAAAATTAAGCACTGTGTTGAAGCCTACACTTAAGAAAACCTGTGTGGGTCGACTTTGGCAATCATAGTTTTCCACCATAGTTATAAGGTGTCAATAGTGTGTCTAATGGTGGGGTCTGTGATTTGTTTGGCCTATTTCCTGGAGTCCAAATTCAATGCTAGGTATTTAGTCTATTTAGCCTGCTCAAGATAATAATGAGTTGAACATACCCTATAAGATATATTAGTGCAACCATAATAACAGCAATTTGGTCCTTCAGTATCCGTGAGTGAAAGGTGTCCAATTGATTTACAAACACACCTAGAGTGACCTGATTTAAAAATGGAAATTGACTGAGATAATATAGTATTTATGGCCAGCAAGAGTTGTTTTTTGCCAGTATGGCAAGGGTCAGTCTTGTTCTTTATATATATATATATATATATATATATATATATGCTTGTTTTTTTTAAAATGTTCGTTATCAAGCAATTGTCATATAATTACTGATTGATGTTTGGTACCCAGCAAAGTATACAAAATCTATAAAAATAATTTTATATATGTCCTTTTTATAATTAGAAACATAGACAAGTGTTTGATAAATAATAAATAACATTGCAGCTCGGAAATTGGTCTGTAATAAATATACAGTGTAATACAAAAATGGGCCCCAATTCATCAGACTTTTTAAATGGATGGATAGAGACTGTCAACGCAGTCAACGGTGGTATGGAATGGTTTTGGAGTGACAGGGAGACCTGCGCAAATTAGCACAATTTTGATCTGTAAATGTTTTTATACAATAAGAGAATTCAAAACCCTTTGTGATTTGTAAGGATTTATACCCTTCTAGTCAAACTAGCATTTCTGTTGCAGGCCGCAGTCTTTGTCAAAAATAGTGGCCACTGTGGACAATGTGACATTTCCAGTTTTCCCACAATTAATGTTATTAATGCCTTTGATATTATTAACTCCTGGTAAGAAGTTGATTTGGTTGCAAGGGATTTCTGGAGAAAAGGACTGAGTTTTGGCAGTCTTTCCATATTCAAATTAACACATCTCTTGTGGTTTAGTGAAGATGACCCACATCATGCTGTGATAAGTCATAAACTTAAAGACATACACACTTCACTGCCACGTCACGCCATGTATAGGTGTCAGGCTTAGGATCTACAACACAGATCTAGTATCACTGGAGTATCACTGGAGTGGGACTTGAGACGTCAGTACACAGGTATAAACCAGGAAACAAGGTCAAGGCCAAGCAGAGGTTTGATAAACAGTTCAGGATCTAATGGACACTCTTAGACGAAAGCTAGCCCTTGTGTTGACAAGAGCTACAACAAGAGTGAGGTTATATAGGTATAAGGGGAAGCAAGTGTACACCTGGCAATTAAAACTAGCCTTTTATTCTCCTTTAAAAATGTAGGCAAGTGTAGTGCCCTCTTAATCTTTGCCGAATATCCCAATGCAGCTGCCACTCGCAACTGCCCCAGGAGAAGAGGATTATCCACCGTGGATTAGCAGCATGGAAAGAACAACCCTGCTGTGCATCACTACATGGCAGGGACAGTGAGACCATGCCTGGACCCACCTTTAGTAGTCCAGTGAGCAGGGCCAGATTGGCAGGGACCCAGAGCGGGGTACTTTAATATGTATGTCCCTTTAAGTATGTAAAAAGAATTTTGATGTTCAACAATGTAAACCCTTTATCTCATGTCAGATCTGCAAACACTGGGCCATATTAGAATTATCCATGAAAGCAGATGCCAACCACCATTGGTATCGATTTGAATAAAGTGATTTATATGTAGAGGACTCTCCTACTCTGTTGCCATGTTCTCTTGAATAGAAGGTGGATGTGGCTCTTATGCATGCATGACACACTTTATGATGGTTTATTGATGTGCCCCACCTATACAGCTATTGATTAATCAATTTATTGATTTTTTTTCATTGTTTTGTTTAGTGTTGGTCCAGGGTACTTTGGATAGTCCTTCCAGTAGAACACTTTATTCAGAACTTTACATTCTATTTTATAGTTTTAATAGAAAAACCCCCGACGTGTCATATTCTAGAAGACAATATAAGTGTCCTGAACAACGATGGCCCACAAGTGTCCCTTGTCACATAAAAAAGGAAGGAATTAGATAATTTAGTAATGTAGTCCATCACTGGCTAATCATAAACCACAACACAAATCAGTTAGTTTACACATACACTGCAAAGACCATATCCCTGAGTATTCAGGGCAGGCCATGTTGAATTGCCCAAGGAATGAGCTTCTTCCACCCTCTTTTGTCTTCTACACACGTCAATGTATATCTTTAGAATATCCTTTTTAAACATAAGCTAATCATTAAACTTAATTCAAGAGAAATAATCATTTAGGTGCTTAGGTAAAGTCATAATTCAAACCTACACTAACAGGTGAGCCCCCACTTTATACAAGCCCCCATCTAATCTGCATTTACACATACACACATAGTTATTCCTACCATTAGGGGCACTTTGGACCAACCCAGGGGGGTAATTCCCTCCCAGGTCAGCAAGAACACTGAGGGCCCCTGTTTTAGATTATCTATACCTTTCCTTTTGCGATATTTGTTATGATAACATAATAAAAATCTCTTCTCCTGTCACTTCTTTCTTATTTACTCGTCCTGGGCCTGTTAATCAAACCAAGTTTAATGTCCTGTTCCACACCTGTCACAGGTGCTGATCATTAATCAGTTATTACAGCAGTTTATTCTGCTGTTGACAACTTGCAATTTTGCTCTGATTCAGCTAGTTTGTCAGGTGGGAATTATGGCATGCCGCATGTGACAAAACACATCAGTTTTTTTTTTTCCCTAGGATTTTTTTTTTCCAATTTCAGACACTCTCCCATCCTCTCTTCACATCCCCCCTTCTCTTTTTAGACAAACAATATCTGGGAACTCAGAAGTAATAAGGCGGAATGCATAATTAATTACCCAGCTTGCTCTAATTAGGGATGAATAAGTTGTGTCCTTCTCATCATCACAAATGTGTTGATGGGTAATACCAGTTTATGCTATATTAACTGCAAATATGCAATCCTTCTGAGTGCACTTTCGTTGATGAATTTGATGAATGTGACAATAATTAGCAGAGACAGATGAGAGCTAAATTACTACTGACAATGTAATGTTATCCCGCTCGAGGGTCTGGGAACATGGAAGGCTTAACATGCCAGGGACCAGGGACCCCCATTCTAATTAATAGTCTTTTTTTTCCCGGCTAGTAGAAAAAAAAAGAACGGTAATTGTTTTCGTCAAAGGCTGCAGGGAGTTATCAGGGTAATAAAGTTAATTAGCAGAACAAACATCCTTTCACTGCTTTACCAGACTGAGGAAAAGAGGGTAATTCAAACTGCAAGGAGATAGGACTAGATGAGATGATAGGAAAACCATTTTTCACAAGAGACCAGAGGAGGGGGATTTTTTATTCCCCAATCTGACTCAGAACGCAAGCTTGTAAGCGAATCATAGACACTTTTCTCAGCCATAAAAACAAAGATCATTAATAATGTTTCATCCTTATTTCTGGGCAACCATTAAATTGAATGAAGTCAGAATTACACTCTTGTGATCAGTGTCTTTGCAGTGTTCACTATTTGGACCTTAGGCATGTGGTCCATCAACACTACTTTAGCCTGTTGGCGGGTGATCTGGCAGGAGTAAGGGACAAATCTATGCAATGAAGACCATCTGCCAGAGAGAGAGAGACTGATGTTAATTCAGCTCTTTCATGGTATTGCTTTCACTCTTACTTGAAGACAACCTAGTCTGGTTCAAGATCATGCTGATCTTTAAAAAGAGCACCCTTAAGAGTGTACTGTAACATTATGACTCACATAAATGTCACCATATTGCTATTATGATATATGTGATATGTTATGATCAAAATGAGCACATTGGATATCTTTGTGCAACACCCAAAGAGAAAAGGTTTTTTGCGTTTGCTGTTGTATTTAATGGCAGTTGATTCAGTATTCTGGTACTCTGTAGAAGGTTTAATTACTTTTCATAACTGACATGATTACAAACATGGCTAAATGTATGTGAAAGCAAATAAGCATAGTAAGTGTTCTCCGACATACTTATTTTCTTTCACTATTTACACCTTCATTTGTTTATGTTAAGCCACATTGCAATATCTCTTTGGAAGAGTGAACGGTGTGATGTAGTCTCACACATTTCTAAAAAAGAGCACAATTACAAGCTGTTGACTGGTAAGATGTAAATCTGTTGCATGAATGGCAATTAAGAAACACCTTTGTCTGTAATGTCTATTTTTGTGATCACATTGAGACCATAGCCAGTAAAAGAATGCTCAGCTCTAGATGTACAGTATATTTATCCGCACTGAGTTTAAGTAAGTGGCTTACTTAAACTCTTGGAGTTTGGCAGATCCATACAGAACCTCAATCAGATTTGGGTAGGTGAGCAACTTGGTACTTGCTGAGCATGGAGCATTGCTTTTCTGATGATACAAAAAGCATGTTGATCCAGGAGGCATGTTCAATATCCTATAAATCTAGTAGTTGGGACAGGCTATTTCTACTAAATCACAGTATTTTCAGTGCTAACTTATATAATTTATTGTCATCTCTGAACATTTTAATAAATACCCAAGTGATGTATGCCCACAAATAAATTCAGTGTAACAAACCCTGATGGTGCTAAAATGCTTAGTGACAAACTTGCTATTCACGCTCTCCTTCATGAAATTTCCCTGTATTGAGCATGACCTCAAACAACACAACAGTGATCGACAACTCTTTTTCCATGTAGCAGGGGAGGCTTTTAGTTCCCCATATTCTGCTGTAAGGACGTTCACTTTAAGGACACTCTCATGTAAGGACATAGTAGCAATGCAACCATACCCTTGCTTGCGTACGCTTGCTTCAGGAGATCTGGCACATAAGGGCATGACGCCAGCACGTCAGTTCGTCTTTTTGAGCATTTTGCACTTTGTGGTGGTAATGACCTGACGATTGCAGTGCAGTACACGCATTGATAAGTGAAGAAAGGTTGTGCTTCACTTTAAGTACATTTTTATTTTACATACATGCTCTGGACCCATTGTGTATGTTAATGTGAAGTATGTCTGAATGCTTGTTCAATGAAAGTAGTGTAGTGGCTTTTTTCCAATTTTTGTGTAAAAAATACTGGAGATTTCATTTATGCAAGAAATCATTTACCCACATAGTCAAAAAGCTGTTACTAATCCCTAGATCAGAGTCATGGTGTGAAGAGTATCTGTGGATTTTATATTCATTTATTGCTCCGGATCCTTGACAGATCAGTTAATCAGAAACATCCATTCACAGGTTACTGCTGCTTAGACCACGGGCAGTCTGCCCAGTAATGCGTAATTGCGTCTACTGCTTCATTTTCCCTTTTGCTGGAGATCCCTCCTGTCAGAGTTACAATACTGGCTAAATCACTATTCAGGAGAACACAAAGGGCCTATGTATCAAAAGTGGACATAAATGAGTCGTGAACTTTGCATATGAGTCTGTTTGAATTGATGTGCTTGCTACTGATTTGCCTGAATGTTTTACTGGGAAGCTCCAAAGTAGGTAGATGCACAATAATTATATAATCACAAGTTGTTTTTACTGATTTTTTTTTACTTCCTAGTTGCCTACAGTATTTAGAACTGTGAAGCATTTTGGAACGGAATATCTGATGTCCTCATATTGCTATTAAGAAATTTGTCTTACATTTTTTGTCACAGTTTTTGCAGGACGGTCCCAAATTTCAGCTTTTGTCCCACTGCCCCACATAGCTCCCCCACCATTCCACTTTTGCAGGCAGTGGGGATCATGGGTCAGTAGGGGAGAACCTCTGATCTCCCCTGACTGGTTCAGGAAGCTGTAAAGTCAAAGGAGGTCTGTTGAAGCACAGACCTCAATGTGGCCACCTTCATGTAAGGGGGGTGGATGGCCACATCTCCAAACCTGCCCACATATGTCTCTGACCCTGCCTGTTTTCTGGCCATACCTTCCAGCACAGGTTTCCAGATTTTAATACCTGAAATGTTGGGGGTATGTGTTTGGGATGGTATGAGTGATGTCCAAACAGATCAGATCTAACTCTAGTTAGCAAGGTCTTCTCTCTTCTGCTTGCATGTTATTTTTAAACATAATCTAATTATAGAGCTCTATCATCTGGTAGTACTAGATACATAAATGATAATAGTAATAGACCTGGGGTGAGTTGTTTTGCCTGGTTTTTGACTTGTCCAGGATGGTAACAAAAAATCCCCATAAAATAAAATACCTTTGTGTTTTAGAGCCCAACCCTTCACTCCCCGGGCCAAAAAAAGGAACCCCCCTTGGGCAAATAATAGATTTTTTTCCTTGCTAAATTTGATTTGCTTAATTAGTTCTTTGTTATACGGTACATGACTGTAAACTGAAGAAATAAAATGGTGTATTTATCTCTGGGGCAGATTCAAGGTAAATTACAATGCATATTGTTTTATATACTTTCTGTAAATGATATGTTTTAATATGACTTCAATTGTAAGTAAATCAAATACAACTTTGTAACAAGTTAACTGGTATACTTTCTGGGAAAATACAAAAGACAGCGAAGGTTAATATAAGTAAACTCTATTTATGTGTTCAGTTGATCAATTAGTAGAACATTTAATAATTGTCATTAATCAAGCCACTTGCAACCAGGGAATAAACACGTGAATATTGTCAGTTGTGAGTGATAAAAAAATCAAGATATAATTGATCCATGATCCATGATAAACTTACCTAAATACCATGCATGTTTCATATTCATACACTAGAAACATTGTACCCATCAATGACTAGGTGATGCAGTGATTCCTTCAATCCTGTCCTTACGCCACACAGATGTCATCCATACATACAATTCAGATATCCTGGTTAAGTCTTTAATAGGACATATGCCCACCCATGATGATGTACTTGCTTGAATCTAAACATCTATTTTCATATGTCAAGTAGAATGGTTCTCAAGTACATGGTAAAATGAAGATGGTGATCAAAGGAGTGAGGTTAAATAGCCCAATGGCCCTATTTTGTTATATTAACAAATTCTGATGAATAGGAGGATATATATATTATTACTATAGTATACCATATATATATATAATTTTTCTATTAAATTGGCAAAATGAATGCAAAAACCCATCCAATGGCAAAATGAATACAAAAACCCATCTAACCAAAACAAAAGCATCTTCAAAATAAACATTTCTCTATTTCAAAATATCTTAAAAAAATTGGCCTCAAAACAATAATAGGAAATTACACTTATAGTCACTTTCACAAGTACTTATTTGTCCCCATGCCTCTTGTGTTACTAAATACAATCAATTATATTTAGCTGTACATTTTATGGTGACTTTTTTTTTGAAAAAGCAACGAGCAAGAGAGGCTGCAAACTGAACAGAGGATAATAAATAATGACAACAGATGTTTGTAAACCCTATGGTCCAGTGTTCAGTGTTTCCGTGTGTTGTCTTTCTTGATGTGCTGTCAGGCTCCCTTCACCTGAGACTAGTGATATCTTATCAAAGCCTAAACAGCTCCCCTTCACAACAGGCAGATAATAGGCCCTTTCAGAGCCATGGGAGCGATTGGTCAGGTGACAGCATGATAGACAGTTTGACAGCACTTAAAGCATCATGGGAAATGGCTGTCAGCTGATTTCTAGAGCAGCTGGGGAGATAACCTTCAGCGTGACAGGGAAAACAAAAATCTGAATATTTGTGTAGAGGTTTATGGCTTATTCATAGCTCTCACAAATTATCCTGCGCGCATTAAAAGGTCTGGAGGAATAAGTGATCAGCACAGAAATGGGTCGGCTATCCAGGGTTTCTTATCCTTATTAACATCTAAAGTGTGGCAATTATATTTAGATTTTACTTGTAGTGCATTTTCTCAGGTAGAAACAGAATATTCCACTCAAGGGGACAGAAACAACTGCAATGCTATACAGTATCGTCCAGAACATAAATATCATTGCCCGCATTTTCTAGTTGTGGGCAATTGTAACTGCAAAATACTTTGCTACAGTCATATAACATATTAATATCATGTCCAGATATATAGCAGATAGTACTGTGTTTGGATAGAAAAACATATGTATCATATCATGATAAATAAACAGTGTACAAATTAGAAAAGAAAAGCCTATTGATTCTTATTACCATATATATACATTTGAAAATTGGAACCGTTAACTGAAGCATGAAGCCAAAACTTCTACTTGATGTTGGCAAAATGTGTGAGGCAGCAACAACGGGAGAGAGTTAACCCGGAGCTGTACACTCCCCATGCGACCCAGAAGCTCAAGGACACCGTGGAGAGCATTTCACGGCTCTGTGCAGCCACAGCAACGTTTGCATGGACTAATATGGCATTAAGTAGGCTGAATTAGCTGGTCTTGTAGAGGTAATTGGTTTTGAACTCAGGCCTACCGCAGACTCATTCACTGTCTGATGAAGGACTACTCTCTTATAGACAGTGTAGAGGAGATGCACTAGTCCCACTCCCCTTAGGTCAGAACTGTGTATGGTTCTGTGACTTTCCATGAGTTTTTTCAGCAGTGCACCAGTGTTTAAAGTTGCAGTATCAGGTGGGTGCAGTATTTATTTTCCTGTATTGAGGCACGAGAGTTAAGGGAGGAAATTTAATCCTTAAAGTGGATGCACCAGGGTGAAGTCTCTGATTTGAACTGGCAGCTGAAATAAGAAACACAGGAGCAAGAAGCAATAGATAACGTTTTTCCTTTGTCCAGGATCGATTCGGAACCAGGTAGTGAACAAGAGTCACCCGTAGTGTGCCTGGGTAATGAAGCAGAACTTCCCCATAATGAGGTCCTCATAGCACAAGTTTCAGGATCTGGGAGTCCACCGTGGAAACTTTCGAGCTGCCCAATGGGAGGATATAACATTGACAGCAGCAAGAGAGAATGTGCAGGTAATGGAGGATACCATTGTAAACCCTGACAAGCACTTAAGCTCTCCTTATTTCAAGGTAAAATATAACCTGCTTTATTGAGTGGAGAAGAATAAGGGAACAGAGCATTGGCCCACCCTGCTCTCTATTTGCACTACCCCAGGGACCCATATGTATGATCTGCATAGCACCTGTACCCAAATACCATGCTACCACTACCACCCCTGACACCATACACATGCTCACACTATCCACTCTAACACATGCTAACACCATACACTTACACACACTAACACCTTGCATTCACACGCTCACTAATGTCCAAAAACGTGATCATGTAGTTCCTCAAGTTGCCAAAGTGCATTTTACATGTATTCTTGTTTGCCTATTGAGAAAATATCCCTATATATTCATATAGTTAAGAAAAAAGGCAACCTGTTCCAGGTTATAACACTGGTCATATTTTATATTTTACATCAACTGCTGTTGAATGTTCCTGCTCTGGATTTAGCAGCTTGCTACAGAATTGCCCTTATGGTACTTTAGAATAATATTTCTATTGACTATATATACTTTTTGGGGAACTGTAAAACTGTTACTTCAAGTGGATTTGTTACTTTCCCAAATGCTACATTTACATATCCTGATTAGTCCCTTGTAATCATCCTTAAAGATTACAATAACGACATAGATTACAAATATATATATATATATATATAATATATTTGTGTATGTGTGTGTGTGTGCTAACGCACTCTTGTACAACAATGAATGATCCTTTGCTGTTCACTAGTAGGCTTTCTGGAGCGTGACCCAGGTGATTAAAGATTATTTACTACTTTTCTATTGTGCAGTTTGGATCATCTCTGCTACCACATCTGTGGCCGCATGATATGGACGGAAGCTGAATCGGATTTTCTCTTTTCCATCAGTCATATCATTGTAAACTCTCCAGTTCTGTCAAGATTTTGCTATAAACAAATAAATATATCCAAGCTAATCCTCTTTGAATAAGTGGAAAGCATTTAATCCCATGATTCCATAAATCTAGAAGAGCTATCAAATGACTTGCTCATTTTTCTGTATTATCTAGGTCTGTTTTGTGTCAGGTCTTTGGTTGACATTCTTCAATCTGTATAATGATCCATTTGTGAATTTAGCTACAGTTAGGTGATGAGATTTTGATAGTAGTATGTTCAATGAATGCCAAATTATAATTAAACATCTAACTTTTTTCAACTTTTGAACCTTGCTTTTTTGTTTATATTTTATATACCTTGCTTTTTTCAACTTTTTTACCATGCTTATTTGAGCAACCTTTAAATATCTAGAGGGAGAGGAGATGCCAACAGGCTTTTTGATTAACATTTCACTGACAAGTCTTTATGCCTCAAATGACTTCTACCAGCCTTTTCATTGACACCAGTGTTTGGGTATAGACACATTGCCAATCTCTGGATATTTATATAAAGCTTTATAGTTGACATCATACAACTGAACTTATATGACAGTGTCGTGTGACATTGTGACATAATGTTTTTCACATGCATCATGTTTGTGCTTTGATTGCCATTTGACCTGGGATTGGCCCTGTATACAATAACTTAAAGCTAAAATAGTTAAAACTCGAATTTTATTACATTTTTTTGTCTTGGGTTATTATAAATATGGCTTATCTTGGTGTACTCAGACTTTTTTTCCTTTAACTATTTTCTTCCTAAAATAGAAAAACAAATAAGAATCAATTTGGAGATTGAACAAGCATGTTCTATCCCCAAGCAATTAATGTACTTAAACAACTAGACAGATTTCTCTTTGTGCGTTAAAGCCTTAGTATAATACTAATGCATTGCATTAGAGACTCTCAAGGCATTAAACAATGTCCCCTGGAGGTTGGACTCACATAAAGAAAGACTGTCTTAGTATCAGTTGGACTCCTTTTACCTGCACAGAAAGATACATTCAGAAGAGATTGTTCAGAGGTGGATTAACAGCACTATGCTCCCAAATGCATGTATTACCCTCCATTCTTCGATAGGATTTAAGGACCTGGGTGTGCTTTATAAAACATAAATAACAATGCTTATTCTATATACATATAGTTTAGTCTTAGTGTGTGTCATTTTTTTATTTCTGGAAATTTATGACATTCAATATGTTGCCTTAAAAGTTTGATTTCTGTATGTGCATATGTATAATTTGTAATTCTTTGAGTGCCAGGGTTCTAGTTTAGTTTTTGGTTTTAGAAGTATTTAGATATGTAGTTAGTCAGTGGTACACAAAATACCATTGTTAAACTATAACAATTTTCAGTAGCGGAGCAGTTTTTTTCTGAAGTTTTTTTTAACAAAAAAAAAGGTGCTATCAACAAAATATTCAGGTAAAATGTGGTCTTATTACCATAACAACCAATGGCTTGCTAACTGGTAGCAGAAACACATTTTATTCGTAAAAGATGCTCAGAGCCACATGATTATATCTTGAACAAAGGGCCACCAAGCCACCAGTAATGTTGTATTGAACAAAACAATGTATATCAGGGTCTGCAGGGTGTGAAGCTATAACCAGGCCCCTAGTATGGGTTCTTTGTCTAATGTGGATTATGATGGCAGAATCTAATCTTTCCAATATTTATGCTCAGAGCACCAATATCTGTGGTCAGCAGAAGCACCATTTCTAAATGCTTTGCTACTATAAGCAACCATGATGGTTCATTGGCATTTCACTTAAAAAGTAGAGACTCATAATGTTTAAACTGGATCAGGTCAGAGGGCCTGTGCATGCCTCTCTCCTCACCAGGCCTCTTCTGTAGCTACACCGGAACACTAGTTCAAAGTCTTTACTACATTTATATTACGGGGACCATTACGTCAATTTTTGAAATTTTTTTCTTTGAAAACTGGACATCACTACCACTGGAGGACTGCTTCCCCTGGTCCCGAAGTTACTTGCCTTCTTTCTTTAGTAGGGCTGACAACTGCCCCAGTTTGATTGTGGGAATTGCTGAATAAAGAGGCAAGGCATCTTATAGAAACATAGAATGTGTCGTCAGATAAGAACTTTTCCGCCCATCTAGTATGCCCAATTTCTGAACACTTTCCTTAGTCCCTGAAGTTACATCTAGGATAGCCTTATGTATGCTTAAACTCGTTCACTGAATTAACCTCTACTACTTCTGTTATTCCATGCATCCACTATACTCTCATGATATTACTTTTAAACCTGTTTTTCTTCTTTAAAATATAATGCCTTCTTTTTTCGTGTTGATTCCCTTTATGTATTTAAATATTTCTATCATATCCCCGTCATGTATTTCTTCAAGCTATTCATGTTAAGATAATTTAATCATTCCTGGTCAGTTTTATCCTGCAATCCATGAACCAGTTTAGTAGTGCTTCTCTAAACTCTCTCCAAAGCAGAGACATAAGGTCTCCAGTACTGTGTACAATATTCCAAGTGAAGTCTCACCTGTGCTCTGCTAACATTTCGTGTCTACCTATCTTGAAGTCCTCTGAAATAATTACCCCTAAATTCCTTTCCTCAAATGTTCAGGTTAGGGCAGTATCAAACATTCTATACTCTGCCCTTTGGTTTTTATGCCCTAGATAAACAAACTTGCACTTATCCACATTAATCATCAGTTGCCACACCTATGACCACTTTTCTAGTTTACCTATTTCCCTAAAACACATTTTAAATTAAAAAACATACCCCTGGCCACATGTGGGAGCAGCCCTTCAAAGATTGTCCATGAAATGAATCAGCAAAAGGTGACAACTCAATTGCCCAGACAGGGAAACTGTATTTTGTCATGTCGGTTCCCCTGCCCTATTTCCCCTCCTATTCCCAGCTGATTTAATGCTATATGCGCCAGCCCTGTCTCCCTGTGTGGCTGTCACAACCAGTCTCGTGCCTAGCCATGCCTCGCCTGAAACTCTTCCAGAAAAGGGAGAGCTCAGGGTAACCTACCCTGGAAAGTTCGCAGGTATGGAATACGTAATATACAGTATTTGCCCTTTAAAGTGGGGGTGCGGTCTATAATCGGGTGCGGCCTATAATTGAGCCAATTTGGTATAATGTTTCTGAAAGACAGACTTTAATAATTTGTTATAAGGGGAAAAAAGTAAGGGAGCATCTTAAGCTTTCTAAATCATGTCTACTCTGCTTTTACAAGTTTTCTTCATAGTCTTTTTAGAAGAATGTGTTTGGTCACTGATTTAAATATGTTGGTATATTCTTCATAGTATGTTTTAGTAATTCAGGCCCCTTTGGCAGAAATTACACCCCAATGAATATCAAATTGTACCCATTAAAAATCGAGCTTGATTACTCTAGAGACTTTTGGTACATAGAAAGAAATCGACTAAATTAAAAACATCCTAAAGCTTCTAAATAATGCAAACTTACTGACATTTCAGATGAGCAACTGCTAATGCAATCTGTACTTTACTAATTCTATTCTATAGGCGTTATATTCTTATATCCAGAGCTATGAATTATCAGTATGACAAATATTAAGTCTGTAATAACGATAAGGAAAGCAACACAACATTTCTCGTTTGCAATATCTGTTGATCTGTTACTTCTTTTTTTAATAAAATCATTCCCTAGATATTAAAATGGATCTCAGGAATTTACATGATATAATGTGGGCTAATAAATATTTTATTTATTCTAAAATGCTCTCTATTTTGTGGAGCTGCAATATAACACTTTAGCAGCTGAATGGAGCATACTAAACTAATTAGTGTAGTATCGTTACGATGATGGCTTTTTAATGCCTGAAGTGTTGATGTGACAACATTTTTACAAAGATGTTTTAACACTTAGCACATGTTTTGTTTAAAGAGGTGTGACTAATTACATTTTTCTTTTCTGAACCAATATGTTCTAAAATTCCTTCTTCAGTGTTCCTTTATGTTTTACAAGACATACAGAAATAAGATAATTATACAGAAATTACAATTACCAAAAACATACGACAGATTAAGGGAATTTGCATAAAATCAAATGTTTCTTCAAAATAAAGGTATTTCTCTCTTTGCATAAGTTTACAAAGAATAATTATCTCCAAAGGTAGAACTATAGACAACAAATATGTTAATGAATTTCTCTATGCAGGTATGCCCACGATAGATGTATCACAGTTTGTTTTAATATAGATCATAGGATCTATACAGCATTTTTCAACGAAATCATAAGCCAATAGAGCTATAAATGCCAAAATAAGTATTCTGAGCAATTAAGAAACAAAACATAAAAACGGTGACTCATTTAAACCCAAGGAATCTCAAAAAGCAATAGGCTAGTTAAAGTCAACAAATATTATTGTATTCAGTAATAAAAAATGTTGTCGCATTCAACACAAAAACCTTTTTTGGTATTCTAAAAAAAAAAGTTTTCTTTTGGACATGACTATTTTGCCATACGTTTAACAAAAGCAACACATTATAAGGTGAGCTCATATATTTTAAAAATATGGCTTGTTACATGAAAAATATGGAATCTAACAAATTAAAAACAAATTATCCTATATAGCTTTAATATTCACAATCTAAAAGGTAGATTATATTATCTTTACTGTGTAGTATCTTATGTGGCTTCTTTTAGAAGGATATTCCATATATTTACAACTCTTTCGGTAAAGGAGTATTTCACTTAAACATAGATTGTGGGTGGAATCAGATTGCCCTACAGAAATCAACCACAGTTCATTACTTCTTCTAAATGACTCGGTGCCACTAAGTAACTGGATAAGTGCCGTTTTCCCCTTCCTAGAAAGGCATTTATTTGGACTGTCATAATAATTTATCATCACCAGTTTTCCTTTAGGTGGATCAATGGCATACTTCAGGCCAGCGGCTGGTCACAGTTATTGGATTTGTACTATTTGCTCAGAACTTGCCAAATCAGACATTCGTGTGAAGAAAAATGTAGGTCAAATGCAAATGGAGTGTGATGTAAAATAAACATTAGTTCAGCCCTAGTTGGTGTCACTAAGGGCAGTCTTTATTGGTTTTAGAAAAGCAAGAAACTCCTAGAGTAATTAATCATTTCAACACCCACAAGTCCCATGAGTGTCTTAGCATGCTTCACTCTATAGCCCCCATGAATCCGACTTAATCTAACCTGTGGGAGGCAGGAGGAGAAAGCTAATAATTCATTTAGTTACCCTCTTGTTGCATCTTTATACACAGTTTATTGTTGCTTAATTGTGTGGGGTTGGGAGCGGAAAATAGATGTTGAAGAGAATGTGACAGTCTTGAGCAAATAATAATATTAAAAAAAAATGAACTGGCAGCTCTGACGTACAGTCATACAAAGCTAACAAAACATTTGCCTAAGAATGAAGGCCAGCAACCCACGTATTAAAATAAATAACAGAAAAATATTGAGATTTACATCTAATATATCTTTTTTTTATTTTGTAGATAAATATATAGAAATAACAAATTTTAGCAGATTTTTTTGCCAGCCTGCCAGAAAAATATTATAAAATAAGAAAATATTTATGTCTGATATTGCCAGTCAAGATAAACATCCATCTCATTAGTAATTATTAGTAAGATGAAATATAACAATGAAATAGTTAGTGTTGAATGGTTTTGAGCCAGATTTGCCTCTGCTTATAGCAAGAATGCAATCGAAGGGTGAAATGGCTATAAAGGCACTAAATAACACCCAAGTGCCTTTCTGGATGTTTGTAGGCAAGGTCAGCTTGTGTGAAGATCAGCTAGACATGATTTTCTCTGGGTTTCCCATGTGAATCTGTTGAACATATAGCCAAACTTACATAAAACATAAATTATTTGGCAAAGTAATGAAATCACTATTAAAAAAATCTCTTTTTGAAAAAATCCCCAATCCAAAATTGAAGAATAATAAAAAAAATAGTGTAGTATGTTGGGTATTATTCTACTTGGATGTTGTTGAACATAAATCAGGGGATTTGTTTTATCAGTGGGACCTAATTTGTAGAAAAAAATCTACAAGTACAAGTATCAAGTACAGTTGCACAAAAGTTTTTTTCTGTGTTTTGCTGTGTTTTTTGTTTACATTTAATTCATATTAAATAAAAGACTATACAACAAAAAAAATATAACGAAAAATACCCATCTGGCCACAAACATATATGATTGCGTGACTACACTCAACATGGAAAAGGGGAATCATAGATAAACACATATGTGCTAAAAATAGCAAAAAAACTTTACAATGAATTTCTATATTTTTTCTTAAAAGTTTAAGTTCCATTATTGCTAATGCTATGCTCCAAGTAACAACCGGGCAAAGCCCTTTTTGGAAGATGAGGCGTTTGTTTAGCAGTGAAGGGCTTTCATTCCCCTTTTCACACTGAACATAGATGATAAATTGTTCTTCTATGGTTGAAAAGCAATAAGTAGTCATTAATGATGATGATTGAGAGGCAAGATTCTCCTCTTGACGCCAGTCTGTTGACAGAAACACCCAGAGGTGTGATAAATGTGTGTGGCCAACTACTGCTTTGGGCTATCTTGTTTAACATTATTTACAACAATGGGAACCAGCAGGGGAGTAGAGCAGCTCATCATTTATTTGATATATTGTGTAATCCAGGCAATTAGTAAGTGATAATTTCTTATTCGTAGGAAACTGGCAACACAGGCTGGTTAAGAGAAATTGTGCAGATACAGAATAGGTGTATTTATCAAGCTAATGTCTAAGGGGTTCTACTACATTATGATGCAGCACTGATTGTTGCAAATAGCATATTATTGAATTTTGAGGTGTGTTATAACAGAGTAAATACTTGAAATACCTGTGCAAAGACATTTTACTTTTATCTGGAAATTCCAGTGTCAGTGTACATATGCTAAGCTAATATTTTTTTACAATTGTTAATGCTACATAATGTAATGTTGCAATATTTGTCTATTTTCCCCACATAGGCTTAAGTGATGAAACATCGTTTTGGATATCTAGAATTTCCATTGGTTTCTTTATCACAAGTTAAAGTGCATCAAGGCTAAAGTGAACACTTATCCAGAACATCTAACGAAAACGCTCTAGACTGTGGCTGCACAACATCAGCCCTTGTGGGTCAAACGGAGTTTTTCCCACTTCAAAAAGGAAAAAAATAAAATTAAAATATTGTTGAATAGTAAAATCACCAAGCAAAAATAAAACTAAATATATAAAATTAAATAGACCCCAGTGATGTTCACCATGAGGTTCATACTGACCACTAATTATTCTCCAGGCAAAAGTAAAAAAATATTATAATAACCGTAATAACAATAATAATATTTTGAAAAACAAAAATGTTAAATACATGCAAATAGGTGCCTAAACACCTAGTACTAATACTACTAGCAATATTTTGTTAAAAAATCTCTCAGTCCCAACCAAAATGCTTTTTTTAACAAAAAAGGACAGTATATAAGAGAGTATTTTCCTTCTTTATAAAATTTAAAAACAATGTATGTGGAGTGTTATGTTTTTCGTGACTCCTAACTTGTAGAAAAATTGCAAAAAATATTATTAGTTTTTCTTTTATACACATACTAAATAATGCACTACACTTATAAAAATGGTATCAACAGAAAGCCCTATCTGTCCTTGAAATAAGCAATATATAAATTGTGTGGGTACACTAGGGGAACTATGACCCCTGGTCTTGAATTGGTTTAAAAAAATGAAAGATGGACTAAAAAATAATAAAAAACAAAAGTATGCAATAAAAAAAATACTGTATTAGATGTCAACACACTGAAAAGGGAAAGTAGGTTCACGCAATACCTGTTACATACATATACTCTTCAAGATTGGTAGTTTTCATTTTCTAACACCCTCAGAATAGCAGGTTGACTTCTATCAGAAGTACTCTACAGCTTGGTAATCAGCCCTGAAGGAACGTAATGTGAATTAAAGAAAAAACATTGGACTGTAAAACAGATTCTGAAGTTATTCCCTCTCCTACTAAAATATTTTTGTGTACATTTGTGAAGTTCGGTTTCCACTGACTGTGAAATGCTTTGGATAAACAGCACTGTCAAAGGTACTGTGCTCTACTGGGAGTCACCAAGAATATCATGTGTCCATTGTCAGTCATGTCATATACTAATAAACTAGTAATCAATAGAAACATGAAATGCAGCCTGCTGTTGGCGTGGGGCTTCTCAGTTATGGTCCAATGGAGCAACCAAAGCAGGAACAAACTTTAGTTACACAACTGCCTTGGCAAATTTGTATTGTCAGTAGGGTACCAAGCAATGTGTGATAAATAGGCTTCTGTTACTTTGCTGCAAGTAGCACATTACTCATTCGTTTATCATTTTTGTTGCACAAAATAATCTGAAACCATAAAAACAGGCTTTCTAGTGTTCAGATAAGTAAATATCCTAATTATTAACATGGGATCAAGCATAATCTTATCACGTCAGCGGTGACATAAAAAGCTTGCACTCATAGTCATAAAAATGTATTAGCTATTATAAAAATTCTGAAATGTTAATTGTAGTAATACTGTTAACTAAGTGCTTTAAATATTATGACATGTTACTTAAAAAGGTAATATAAATTATTCAGTTCAAGACTAATTTTTGTGAGCGTCCCTTCCAATCCTTTTATGATTATTTATTTGCTTTGGATGTAGTAAAAATACAACATGATATCCATTGCATCGGAGTGGTTGATTTGGGCCACTGCATGGGACAGTATGCAGTTTTGGAGTATTGCAATGGGCGGCTTTCTAGTTGTTGTTGAACAATTCACATCGTGTAGTCACCAACACGCAGTCTCCTTTTCTTTGATGACACTAGTTGAGCATCATGAGGGTTACAGTTCTCTAACAGCTGAGAGTGACAACTTCAATAACCCTGGCTGTGTACCTTATGCCTACAGACGGGGTATCCATAAACTACATTTTATTTATGTCCTGTCCATATAAAATGTCATTGCTTATTACATGTTGGTAGGGCATGGGTAAGCCTGGCAAGTGGGAAAGGGTAGAAGAGTTTCTATACTGGTTCTACTTTAAAGAATTTCAGCCAGTACCAAGCCATTCTCCTTTTTGTGTGTTTTTACTTGCACTTACATTCTACCTCGAAGGTATATAGGTATACATTATTTTTAACATAACTTCTTCTCCAGTCTTAAGCCCAAAGAAAAAAAGGCATTGCAAGCTTTGGATTGCTGTGAACTCCAGAGTTATTACAAAGCATTCTTGATTCCATCATACTGATTTAATTATTCCATAGTATTAAGAATTGCTGTTACAGTGTCAGAATAAAATCTGAGGTGGCTAACCTTCTGCAGTGCTACCCCAAGTATAATTATAAACGAAATCTGAAAAAGTTGATGCCTTGTACTGTTTACTTCTTATTTTCCTCTTTCATCTTATCATTTAAGCAAACTATATATTCTAAATATACAAAACAAAAGTTCTGCATACTAATTTGGGCAAAGCTACTTGATTATTTTAAAGTGCGCTTCAATTGAGACACAGGTGTGACTAATGCATATAATAGACCCCTTTGCATCTCTTGCGTGTTATCATGAAAACAGCCAGATGGTCCTGTCTGCAGATCTTTGTTCAGCATTACTTATATCCCATGGAGAGCGAGCTCCGTAGAGCGGCCAGGTGTGTGATGTGCTCATGTCATTGCCAGTAGGAGACGATTATTTCCAGTATGGAAAACCTCAGGCTGCTAAACCTTTCTAAAAGTGTAACTGCATTGGCCTTTAACTCTGGCACTTCTGCTCTTTTTCCCCCCAAAGTATAGAAACTGCTGGAAACATATATGATGCTTCTGAATTGTACAATGTGACAAGGCTGTATTGCTTTATATATATTATATATATAATATATATATTATATATATATCTTTAAAACTCTAATTAAAAATTAAACCTGCTTTTACAGAGAAGGTATTTTTTGCTGTGTCAGAAAAACTGTTCTATTATCGATCACTGTTTGCCTGTAACAGAAAAATGTATTTTGTCCATAACGTGTTCCCATTTCTACAAAATTGTAGAAACCCTAATACTTCAGCGTAAAAAACATAATGTATTGAAAAAGTGCTTATACCGGTTTAAATCTGAAACACTGTGAATTAATTGAATTATTTGAAATCAGTTTTTAAAAATAATATTATTTTGTGTATTCACTGCCTAGTCTCCACAGAGCCTCAAGTACATGACTGGTCTTTTTTGGTGATTGGCAAGTTGTTATGTTATATGGCACACCTTTCATACACTGGCCTATCTAACACATTTATAACTTTGTGTCAAAAAGATGGTTTCCAGGAGATGTGTCCTGGCCTTTTGTGAATGTTTTTGTTCTTATTTGCACTCTTGACAACTCTTCAGGGCTAACTTTTAAATCTTGTGTTAATCATTGGCCAACACCCCATACTCACCGTATCTTCTCCTTAAATTGCAGATTGGGTGCTAAATTGTACACCTGCCAACTGGATATTCCCAACCGCATGCTACATAAGCATAAAAACATAACATGCAGCTTGTCATATATATCTATCCCATTAGATGACAGACATCCTGACAGGAGCCCCTCACAATCTCCAGTCCAGTGCTGTTGTTAATAAGTTTCACGATGACCTGTCAAGTTGCTAAGCATGAAGCATTTTGTTTATTGTGGGATCTAGACCTTCTTCAAGAGAAGAGAACGTGAGGAATCATTTCTAGATCTCTACATCCATTCCCATATTTAAGCACTAAGACTATAGAGTACTTGTCTTAAAGGCAACATTAGATAGCTGACAGACATACATACAGTATCTCACAAAAGATATATTTTATTATATCTTTTCATGTGCCAACACTTTACTATACATATATATAACACTATATAATTACACTATAACCGTGTAAATTTGCTGTCCCCTCATAATAACTCAACACACAGCCATTAATGTCTGAACCTTGGCAACAAAGTGAGTAAATCCCTAAGTGATAATGTCTAAATTGGGCCCTAAGTTTCAATATTTAGTGTGGCCACCATTATTTTCCAGCACTGCCTTAACCCTCTTGGGCATGAAGTTGCCACCGGAGTCCTCTTCCACTCCTCCATGACGACATTACGGAGCTGGTGGATGTTAGAGACCTTGCGCTCCCCCACCTTACATTTGAGGATACCACACAGATCCTCAATAGGGTTTAGATCTGCTTGACCAGTCCATCACCTTTACCCTCAGCTTCTTTAGCATGGCAGTGGTCATCTTCGAGGTGTGTTTTGGGTCGTTATCATGTTGGAATACTGCCCTGCGGCCCGGTCTCCGAAGGGAGAGGATCATACTCAGCTTCAGTATGTCACTGTACATGTTGGCATTCATGGTTCCCTCAATGAACTGTATCTCCCCAGTGCCGGCAGCACTCATGCAGGCCCAAACCATGACACTCCCACCACCATGCTTGACTGTAGTTAAGACACACTTGTCTTTGTACTCTGGTTGCCGCCACACACGCTTGACACCATCTGAACCAAATAAGTTTATCTTGGTCTCATCGGACCACAGGAGATGGTTCCAGTAATCCATGTCCTTAGTCTGCTTGTCCTTAGCAAACTGTTTGCGGGCTTTCTTGTGCATCATCTTTAGAAGAGGCTTCCTTCTGGGACGACAGCCATGCAGACCAATTTGATGCAGTGTTTGGCATATGGTCGGAGCACTGACAGACTGACCCCTTCAATCTTTGCAGCAATGCTGGCAGCACTCATATGTCTATTTCCCAAAGACAACCTCTGGATATGATGCTGGGCACGTGCACGCAACTTCTTTGGTCGACCATGGAGAGGCCAGTTCTGAGTGAAACCTGTCCTGCGAAACCGCTGTATGTCTTGCCGACCGTGCATCAGTTTCAGGGTCTTGGCAATCTTCTTATAGCCTAGGCCATCTTTATGTAGAGCAGCAATTCTTTTTTTTTCAGACCCACAGAGAGTTCATTGGCATGAGGTGCCATTTTGAACTTCCAGTGACCAGTATGAGAGAGTGTGAGAGTGATAACACCAAATTTAATACACCTGCTGCCCATTCACATCTGAGACGTTGTAACACTAAGAGTCACATGACACTGGGGAGGGGAAATGGCTAATTGGGCATTTCCACTTAGGGCTGTACTCACTTTTGTTGCCAAGGTTCAGACATTAATGGCTGTGTGTTGAGTTATTTTTAGGGGACAGCAAATTTACACTGTTATACAGGCTGTATACTCACTACTTTACATTGTAGCAGAGAGTAATTTCTTCAGTGTTGTCACATGAAAAGATATAATAAAATATTTACAAAAATGTGAGAGGTGTACTTGCTTTTGTGAGATACTGTATGTGTATTTATACATAGATATATGACATTAGTAAGCTTATCCACAGGAATGTTGTGGCATTAAATGGATATTTGTATGTAAGACTATAAATAAAATTAAAATATCCACAGAAATTCTGTTTATTAACAACGTGAACATTCAATAAAAGTACAAAATACAATTAAAAACTGGGAAACCCAAATGCATTATTTTTTTAGCTGATGGATTTTATCGACAGCTCCTAAAATGTATTATCTTATTATTATTTAAAAAAAAATATGGGTCAGTGATTGTTGCTGATTAGTAGCTCTTACAGCAATTTGCAGCAAATAATTGGTTGCCACACAAGTGATTGGACAGAAATAAATATCTGATCCAGTAATGATAGGGTACTGTGTCCATGTCAAGATACCAGTATTTTAGATATGACTGATTAATATTATAATTGAAATGACAGCGCTCTGAAAAAGCTGGTGCAATGGCTTTCTATTTTAGTATATCTGATGAAATGGCCTATCTAAATGCTACATGCATCCTGTCCTTACACAGCCATGCTGTGGAAAATGCACAGCCCATTGGGCTACAAAAGTCTGTAATATGTAGAGTTCCTAAATGCAGAGGTTAGAGCTGCCTTGTGTCTCAGGTATCAAATACTACAAAGCATTATAAAAGATTGTTCTCTTTCTCCTCTAATAAGGAACTATTTCACACAGGGCAGAGCATTCTGTGAAATTTGTATCTACCCGATTTTTCGACCAAGATATTCGTCCAAGATCTTGAAATACAACCAGGACACATCTGGGCAAAATAAGACTTAGTAGCACGAAAAAGGGACAAGTGACTCAATATCTGAAGATATGCCATAAGGATCTGGCACTGGAAATAGTAATGTTTTGTTTAATGCTAAGCTAATCACATAGTTAGCAGGTAGGCATCAAACCACCTAGTTAAAGGTCTAATAATCATATGTTGGATTGTACTCATTAAGATACCATGTAAGAAGACAGCAGCAAATTGACTTGTGCTCCAGTTGTATTAGACCTGTAAATGTATAGTTTAATTAGCACATGTTTCCATCCCATAGAGCAATTTGGCATTTGACAAGGACCTCGTAACTTCTGCAGAGCTTACACATAATTTAGAAACCAACCAAGAACCCATTCTACCCCTGGCATGTAAAGCTTCACGGATTGTCACAGATGGATGTTTTACTGTATTCATATATTAGTAAATGCCAAAAATCTATTGCAATAAACTTGGAATTCCAAGCCACAAGGATGACTGTATCATAGAATTACAAGGCTAATTTGACACAGTGCAAAATGATAGTAAAACATATATATATATATCCCAGCAACTTACACACACTTACTTTCCAATTCATTTATAGGGAAGAATGTGTGACTTTAAAAGCAGATTTGCTTGTAAACTGAGGTTAGAGTGGAAGGAATCGGAGACCAATATGACCACCACCTTTATCTATTCATGGACTGCTAATTTCATTCGACATAAACTTTAATTTTGATTCCTTTTGAATTACGTCAAATTATATTGTTCTGTTTATAGGGAAGTATATTAAAAGTTGAGTATTCATGATAGGATGATTCCTTTAGTTTTTGTTTAATGAGCTGCAAATTAGCCATTTGTATGTGCTCTAGCTCTGTTAACTTCGCCTAGTCTATCAGACAATCTCCCTGACTTCTTATAATACTGTCTCGTGTCAAACAAAATAAGGGTACAATCTTAGAATATTTTAGTAAAATTGTTTCTGAGCTATGAAAAAAATATTTCTTAAAATAAAGAAAATATTGCTTCCAGGAATACTTATTATTTTTACCAATAATATCTATACTGAATGAGTAAACAAACAATAACTCAGCCATAAACTGAACTGAGTGATGGTGATGGTAATCAACCTACAATTATTATTGTTTTTTTATTCTTTGACAAATTGATGCAGCCTTGTTAGATGTAGTCTACTGCATCAGATTTAAACTCCTGAATTGCCCATCGATATACCTGTACATAAATACTCACACATATGAGGACGAACACACTTATATTACATGTACAAGCAGATTATCCACAATTTAATGAACGGCTTTCATTTTTTAAATGGATTTCATTTTCATTTTGCTTCCTAAGAACTGTATCCAATTACATTTGTTCATGGCTAAAAAAACGTGCTATTAACATGTATAGCAATTTTACTTCTATGAAATTTGTGTATATGTGAAATATTAGAACAGTTAAGGTCTGAGTGAAATCTGAAGGTCAGTCGAAGTGTCCCTTAGAGTATTTCTGTACGGCTTATCTTTTTCTCACATTCCTTTTTTTCTTTCTTTTTTTCCCCCTTTGGATAGAATAGCCAATCGAAAAGAATAAAAGCTTCCGAATAGCCCAGTGCCATCCCTCATTAAAGTTCTTTTATACTCGTCTTTTAAAGAAGCTGTCAAGTTCTATTCTGTGCCTGACAGGAAAGGCCAAATCTCCAGTACAGGAAGCCGTGCGCGTACACACTCATCCACAAAAAGAAACTTTTTTTTGTGAATACCAAGCCAGCAAAGGAGAATTTTAGAATCATGTAATTTACTCTGGAGGCATTTACTGTACATAGCCAATAGTGATGGTAATTTCTCTCATTGTTGAAGTGAAAAGATAACCATCAGTCATTTGTCAATTGGTCAATTGCCGAAGCGATGAAAAGAGACGGGTAGGAACAATCACGTCTGTGGCTATCTGGACTATTTGGTGTTTTGGGGAAAATATGGTTTCTGGATTTTAAGGATTGTAGAGAAAAAGCTGCAATGTAAACTGCATAAGCATAAACCTACATTTTGGTAAATTAAACAAATTATTGTTTGGCGTATAGCCTTAAATATTAATATAATCATAATATTAAATATTATTTAATATTAAAATGTTTTTTTTATTCATACATTGTGATCCCATGCTCCCAATACTGTATTTAATATTAAAGTATTTATTATCAAATTTAATGTATACTCCCAAAATCATTTACTAAAGTTATATATTTCTTGTATTTGAGATGTTCACAGCACTGAATGGGTGCTAATACCGGCATAGTGTCTAATTCTAATTTGTGGGTTTTGGGGAATATATGCCAAAGCATTCTGCTTGTGTAATGTTAAACAATATATATATGGCAAATTGCAGCAGGGATTCCTTTCCTCCTGAAAACAATTGTAGAATAACATAACTAATGTAGGATCTTAATATTTATTGCAGCTTAAAGCACTTAAAGCTCCGTTCAGATACGTCAAATGTATTGTAATTTTCCGTACAATTCCTTGAAACAATTTCATTTTAATGAATCCCATATTCGTTAAAGAAAAAAAAAAGTTTGCAATATTATTGATTTTAGGTTTCTGCTCTTTTGGCTGTGGTAGGTAATAAAACGGATTACAGGCCTCCAGAAGGACGAGATATCATCAGTCTGTAATCCAGCTCGTGGTTTCCTAGATACCGTATTGTCTATTCTGTTCCGCTATGTGAAAAATGTTGAATATCAACAATGGGTTTCAATGCTGTATTGTTGAGTTTTGTATGAACTAATCTTCCTTCACTAAAAAAAAAAAAAAAAAAAAAAAAGAACTACAGCTTTGGACAAAGTCTATAGCCAGAGCATTTGTAACTCCTCATGCACAAGGTCTGACTGTGGAGGCAGAAGACATTTTGCACATTTGCTGTACTCTTTCTTGTAGTTATCCTTCTCTCAGGTGTCTACGCCTGACGTTTGCAAGCCACCTGTTTGGGCACCATTTCCGTGAAAGTCCCAGGATTTGGCAGCTGTTGTAGGCCTTGCAGAGAGAGCGCATACTGGCCAATGATAGTAAGGTAAGCCTTTGCTGATCTCCTCTGGTATGTAACTAGTTAACAGCGAGTGATTGTTAATGCAACCCTTAAACTGTGTCCTGCATCTCGTGGAAGTTTAGTGCAGGTACAAGCGCATCCTTTCCAAGCTTAGGTTAGAACGCAGTATGAAAAACTATGAATTAAGCAAAAAAAAAAAGAAGGAATTTAACCGTACTTCAATTTCTTTCTGTTTCTAAAAAGTCTTTTAAACAAACCACTGCATTACGGTTTTGCATCCCTGTTTTTCTTCTACATGTCCATATATTATAATACACTTTGGTGACATCATAATATTGTCAGCACTGGCTATTTTGATAAGTTTAATAAACAGAAGGAACGTAAATGACTTTAAAAGTAACATTTTATTTGCTACACATATGTGTGTGTGTCGTAATAGTAGTTTGTACATGTTCCTTTTATTATATTGCATTGCACTGTGTGTAGTTAACCAGCAAGTGACACAAGATAATAGATATACATGTATTTAGAAAGATATTGTTGATTTATTTATAAGGATTATTATTATTATTATTATATACAAACAATCTATTATGTATCTTTCTATCTTCTATCTCAGCAAATTATATATAAATATAATATATATATATATATATTATATATTATTTAAAAGTCATCCTTTTATGTGTATGTACACTATGTGGTGTCTATATATATATATATATATATATCTATATATATATATATATCCAGTGCTAAGAATTTGTTTATAAAATGCAACTGGAGGTGAGTGTGTGTTATCATACAGCACTTGAAAAGTCAAACTTCCATGGGTAATGGTCTCCAGAATAATCACTACATAATGGATGCAGTACAATTGTATTAGTGCCCCTCTATAGATAGGCTATTCTTACCGTGCACTTTAATCTCAGTCTTAAAATCTATGAATTGGAAGGAAGTGCAGATAAGGGTTGCTTAAATCTGCATTTAGTGCCAGGCAATGATGGCCCCCTATGAAACCACTTCAGATCCTGAGCTTGCAGTGGTGCGCCTGAATTTTTCCCCTTCCTTGCCCATTATTGTCAGTCAATTATGAAATGGAACTGAACCAGAAAATCTGGTACAGTCTGATAATTAGTACAAAGAGTTTTCAGTCTAGTGTAAAGGCAGAGATGCAAGACCCCAGCAGCTACAGAAATAGTTTTGATCAGCCTGGACACCACTTTTCATTCTGCTTGATTACTCCTTAAGATATTAGCCCTGTCCTGAACGATCTGCTTCACATACAGCAGTGCTGCTGGGCTGGATTTTGTACGTACCATCTCTCGTATTTAGTCATATGTTTTCCCTATTTACAATCTGCAATAACATGTTATAGCCAAACATGCAAGATTTTCTATTGAAAACATTTCTGAAATAAAAATCCTGGTGGTCTTCTATACCATCTCTGGTTTTTTTTTCCTTTAAATCTTTTAAATAATTTAGTATTTTTTTCCTCTTAACCCTTTCAGGAGGATGTTAACCCCTGACACTGTTACACACACCCTGACGTATGAAAGGTTTAACTCACTAATGCTATATAGTTAGCATGATCATAAGCAATTATATTGTCAGGTGACCTCTAGTAAAACATATCCAGGAGCCCTTTTGCTATGAGTATACTATGATTAATGGTTCTATTTTTTGATCTTAGAATAATGTTCACAGTGCCCCCTGTACAGAAAGGTGTGAGACCTCTGTTGGGGAAAGCAATGCCAGGATTTTGTCATTGCCCTTATCTTACGACTTCCCTGGTTTGTTCCTTTTCTTCATATGCCTCTCTGCTTGAGTTGCTGTAAGAGATAGCAAGAAGCTATGAATAGATGCCTCTCACCGTCTATTTCAAAGGATGCTGTGTTATTTTTGGAAGATGGCCGTTGTTCTTTGAGGTGTGCTAAAGGCAGGCAGCCCATCACAGTGTACTTGAAACCTTCATATGTTCTAGCTTTAAAAAGGACAAATGATATAGAATAATATGGCAGAAAATATGTTAGTTAAATAGATACATTTTATCTCATTATTACCAATATATATATATATATATATAAATATATAAATATATTAATATATATATATAATATATATAAATATAAAATTCATTTTCAGCTGTGCTAAACACCTGCAGTTTTACTATAATGGGTAGAGGTGAGCATCCATCAAGACATGGTGATTGAAAGCATAAGAGTGGTTCTTATCGGTTTCCAATAGAGAAAATGATGTCGCTAATGCTTTTATATCTGACACCGTATTGTATGCTCTTCAAGACTTAACATATATTTTTTCTATGCTTTACACCGCAGAAAAGAAAAACATTTTGTTCACTTGTCAATTTCAGATTAATACAATTAGCTGATAACAGTGATACTAAATAATAATAAACTAAGCAATGTTATCATTGAAAAAAGTAACCTTCTGTAAGTAATGCACTCGCCATTGTGCTATGTTGTTGTGTCTAGCAATGTTTTTGAATATTTTGTACACACAGTCAAATCTTTTATGGCAATGTTGGTTGATTTTAAATGTATAAGATTCAACATTTAAATATTCCGTTTGACAAAAGAATATTAATCAGTAGGAAAAAAATCCTGCGACCGATCAGGTATCTAGAAATCAAGAGATTGGTATCTCATTGATTTCTGAGTCAATATACCCCAGTGGGAAATACATTCTTCTTTAATGCTGAATGTTTTTTTTTTTGCAAACCGAGGAATTTAATTAGCTCTATAAATGCCAGAATGACAAATAAGGTGCTATTGTCTCGATACCTTCCCAGAAATTGGTCTTTTAAAGCACATTTGCTGTATTAATCATCTAAAAATATTTTTGATCGTTGAATTAATAGGTTGCGGGCTGCACCAGGTACTCATTGGCATAGGTGATTGCCTCTTAATTACCGTATGGAGGCTTTCTATTCACTATTATTAATTCATGTTTCCTGGCAAAATCCCAAAAGGCAGCCTTCCCCTATATCTCCTAATTACTTCTGTAATTGAATTTGCCCACTTTTTCAAACCTATTTTTCTAAACTGACTGTATTTATTCACTCTTTATTGTCTGTGTCTTCTGTTGGTTTTCTAGAAGCCAAATGTACATTGATTCTTTCCTCTTTTCTCATTAATTGTCAAGAGCTGCGCTGCATCCATTTTTTTCTCAGCTTGTCGGTCCTATTGCATGGCCCAAAGAAGACGCTTATTACTTAAGGTTAGGTAAAATAGACTGGAGTTAATTAATTCATTACCAGCCCTGAGCCAATAATTACAGGCGTCCTTTAGTTTATGTACTTGTCAACAAGATACAAAGGAAAAAAGGCCATCTACACATGGAACGTCCTTCAAAATGAGACCAAACCCAGTGCAGATGCAGCACCTGAAGGTTGATCTATGTTCCTCTGAAATGTGCTTTTTTTGTTTTACTAAGTTTAATTCACCTCTTTGTCTTCCTGGAGGAAATTCGCAATGCAGTTTACATTGTAAACGTCCTTTGCCATGCTAGCAGTAAAATTTGACATAACCATGTGATTTTGTTTCTACATTTTCCTTGTTGATCATGAACATACCATATATTATTCCCCAAAACATATTTGTATCAATGAAAACTCAACTTCCAAGTATATTTTGCATATGTTTTATTCTTCTGTTAACTTTTACTTTTAAGAGTTTATCAAATGTGACATTAAAAACCTTTTTTAAAAATATGTTGTTTGAAATTGAAAGACCTATTAATTCCATCGCTGGATTCAGACCCTGAAATAAAAATTGTGAAATTGTAAAATATTTTCCAAAAAACTATTTCTAGGGTAGTATGATATTTATATTATCCTTAACACAAATTATTATTATTTCAAGGTTAGTTATGGGAAATGGCAGAGAAGCAGTGGGTTTTAGCACTGAACCAACTTGGTTAAGGGACAGATCTATGTAATGTTTTGGTGAAGAAAAGGGGGAATTGGTCTGTAAGCATTAGAACCCTTAAATACAATGTGTCTGAATCAAGAAAGCATTAATTTCTGTAATAATGGCTGATTCAAGAAAGCACTAATTTATGTAATATAATAGATGGATGCCTAAAGAGAGGTACATGTCATTCAGGTTTTTCTATCCGCCTAATAATCAGTGCTGTATCGGTATGATACATTCCAAATGTGGACACGTGCAAGATGTATTTTTCATTATGCTTGTAGAAATTTAATCTGCTAGTTGAAAATGTGGTTTAGAGATTTTTCTTTGAGAAATATTCCACTGTAATTAAATAAGAAGCACATTCTTTTTTCAGGTCACAATTATAGTGTGATATATGCAAATAATCCAATGTGAGTCCATGGAAGGAGGATTTCCCGGTCATATGTTTCATCATTCATGGGCCCAATATAAATTACGTTTTAACATCTTTGTGAATTTAAGCTAATCAAGATTTTGCAGTCAGGATTCCAGGGGTCTATTATGGATCATAAAGTTAGCTTAACCTTTGTCTTGAGGAAATTCGATCCAAGTCTGAGGAATTATATTTTCAGCTTGCCTGTGTGCTCTATAGATCTATACATGAGTGAAATGAGTGACAAAGAGACATCAGAATGTGAATGGTAATACATTAAGCAGGCCAAGTTAATTAAATAGTGATACATCACACCTTAATGGCAACAATGAGGGGGTGCGTACAACCTAAAAAGCATAAACGGCATACACAATCATATTTCTATGTCTTAGTGGTGGGCTAAGCAATATATGATAATATAGTGTGACAGAATTCTTGCTTTGTTTTGTGTATTTGTTGGTCTTTGTTATTATAAGCAACCCGGTTGTGCGCTACCCTTTCTGTACTTTTTTTTTTCTTGCTGTCCATATTTGCAGTTTTTGACCAAACCTTAGGCTTGAGCAGCCCCACCGGCCACACAAGTGTCTCATTCATGATGTCCAGAGAAGACTTTTAATTGCTTCAGAGTCTCGTTTGAGTTAACAGGCAAATGAGTCCCACCGATTCAGCTCTTTGGTAAGCAATATAGCCATGTAAAATTATAAGGGACTCACCAAACTTAGGGAACCTTGACTTATTGTTAAGCAATATATGGCCATATAATGTGATGGAATCTCTAATATGTATGCTTTGGATGGTATTCACTGGGCACGCGCTGAATTCTTGCTTTGTTTGTGTATATTTATTTTGACTAAGCCCACTAAGCATTTTTACCTTATTGCAGGCCACTATGGACTGGCGTTGAGATTAATATCCAGGAACAAGATTTGTTGACCTTGTGTAGTGTGTAAAATAAAGACCCAGCATCTCTTAGTCATCATGCAAGACTGAAAGTACACTGATTTAACACAACTCAATGAAAGATTAAATATGGTTTCATGTTATATTAAATACTAAGGATGCGTTTAGAATTTTAAACATGGGCTGCCATGGAAATCACTTTTAGCTTGAATGAATTTAATACAGGATTATCAACTGAAATATAGATGTCACTTACCTTTTATTAATGTAAACTGCCTATAATATTATAAATTAATAACCCTTGAATTATTTCACCAGCATCATATAGGGAACAAAATGCAGGATTAGTGCTGAAACTATGATTTAAGCTGCAGATCATCTTAAAACCACCACCAAAATAAATAGTATTAACATGCAAATCATGAATTCCTCAGTGTGGGTGGTTCAGATCAGGGTTTTGTCTTCACTTTAAGGGTTAAGGTATATGGATGCGTTTATGTGTAAGTATATATAGTGCCGATATATAAAAGCGTAGATGGCAAATGTCACAGTAGTTGAATATAATGTGTTCTTAATGTAATAAAATATGTTATACCCGCCTTTTTGATATAAAGTAACTATATCAGAGACTGGTAGAAACGATGCCTACCATGTAAGATGCCACATAGACAAGATGTCTTCTTCCACTGGCTGCTCTCAGGAGGGTACAGCCACAAACACCTAACAGTAGCAGTGACTGCAAACACAATCAATTTGTCGAATTATGAAACGCTGTTTTTAAGGCTACATTCTAATTAATAAAAGAACACTTTTTCTTCTAAAGGTGGTAAAATTTAAATTAAGGGATTGTGTTCAGGAGACAAGTCTATGTGACTTACAACTCTTTCAATTGTTTTTGGCACTGATAAACTCTGACACTGCATTGTTTTCTTGTCAGGGGACATTATGCTTGCAGTTCAGCAAATATTTTCTTCTCAATGTTGACCAAAACATCTTTTAGACATTCCCTTCTTTCTTTTATTGATTTGTTTTCTCCTTTCCTTTTCTCTCCCTATTGTTTTCTTATCATAGCTTCAGGTTATTACGTAGGAAGTATTGATGGGAGTGGATGGTCTGGGTCGATGGAGAGCTAATGCATCCCTAATCCTGCTATTGTTAAAGAGTTATGCCTCACTCTGGTCCCTGATGGGGAAAAGGAGCAGAGCTGTTGATCTGAGTTTTATTTGTCAGAGACCAATCCATCAATCAAGCCCAAGCATGTCTGAATGCTGAATGACATGTAGGTCTCAGCTGAAAAAATTCGATAACCCTGTATTGTCACATTGCTCACTTTCCTTTTTTTCGATAAGAAATACATTGGCCTGTAATAGATAAGACATGGGTCTGGTAAAGATTTGAGGAGAGAGTGTTGGAGTCATACATGACAGCAGAGGTTATAGATTTGCAGTATTAATGCTACTTATAGACAAATAACATTGGGCAAGAATTGATTTTGAAGTTGTAATAATCACTGGGCTTTAAACCAACTTGAGGACACTTGGCTGAGTTTTGATGATTGGGACTTGACATTTGATGTCATTGATTCATATATAACTGTCCCTTAGGAACCATCAGCTTGTGTACATAACATTGAGTATTTCTCCAAGCCACCTCCTTTAGTCTTATGCATTACGTTATTGGTATTATCAATACTATATGTTATGCTGCAGTAGGACATTAATACCCCAATATGCATTTTGGCGAAGTTATTGATATCGCTGTAATAGCATTTTTTTGTCCTGGATCGTGAAACTAAATATTGTAGAACATTCTAGCATAAAACATGTTTATTTTTTGTTTTGCTGGGAACAAGCACAGACCATTGAAATTAATTTGCACAATGAAGTGACATCAAATCCAGATCCTACTTAGATTAAAAACATTTTTGTTATGTTGAACAGGCTTATATTTGTAAGTTAAAAATAATCAAGGGGGTTAACTACTCTCTCTTGTTTAGGTTATCATGGTACAAGAAGGTTTTAGGAAACTCTCAATAGATACAGAGGTACACAGTAACAACGCTGTAGATGGCAGAAACTCTGCAGTATTATATATGTATGTTTTATTATGTGTTGTATGCTTACATTCCTATTTATAGTCATTCTTTTTAAGGAACTTCACATAAAATAAACATATTCTCAGTTATTGTTATGATAAAACATGTCTTTTTTTTAAAAAAAAATAACTCCAATTACTTCCAACTGGCAATATTTCTATGTCTCATTTTAATAGCGATTTTCAAAGTTATAATTATGGTACGAAATTTGGTATCTCTGTGCCATTATTCCAGTCATTGAATTGCACCCTTTAATATATTATGAAAAAAATACTGCCTTCTGGATATGTACAATTTTCTTTTCATTCTTTCTTTCAAGGTATCAGCATGCAGGAAGAAATGTTTAAACATTAAAATGTTCCATAGGTATGTTGGGGGGTAATTTCAGGGGGGGGGGATATAATTTCTCTCTGACACAGGATGCTTAAAAAGCCATTATGTTTTTTTTGCCATTAAAGTAAACAGTTTGTAGCATTAGAAAATGTATTCAGATGACCTATAAAATGCAGCGAAAAAGGTAATAGAAAAAAAGACAACAGTCCAAACCAGAGGGCAAAATGCCGAACATTAGGTAGCCTGAAGTATTTTAAAAATAAGATGTTTTTCCCTCTCTGCTCAGTGACTTGCAAACTGTAAAAATCAATGTTTGAGTGCTTTAGATTTGTCGGATACATTACATTTGCTTGGCTGCTCCATTGTATCTGTCCCATATTTCCAACTAGATACTTTTGGATAGAATGATCCTATAGCTCATATACTCAATATTGATTTTTATAGATTAAACAGACCTTGAATTGAACTGCATGGGGTTAGTAGCATGTAGAACTTAAGATTCCCATTTCCTCACAGTAGGATTCTATTCCTGGTGGATGCTTATTAGAGAAGATTAGTGTCTTCAGAAGGAATGTTCTTATTTTATAACTGGACCAGCAAATGTAAAGTACAGTGTATGAATTCTTTTGTGTCCTTTTCTTTAAAAAAAAAAAAAAATCCACTCATTCAAGAGGGTTTATTAAGGTTGTGGTTAAAATCAATCACACTAGACTATTTGGCGTACTGTTGCGGATGTGTACAGTAATGAACCCCTGTGGTATATGAGGGTCAGTATATGCTTTATGATCCTAATAACTTTTCCTGTATAGACAACCAGCAGGATTCACAAAACTTGGAAATATTGGACACATGGCTAAAGATATTTTAAAGCCAGACTCTTTGTTTTTGTTTTATCATGGTATTATAGAGGAAAAGTACTCATGTGCATTATGTTAGAGGAACCTTTGCTGTCCTGGATTTTAATTTTACCCATCTCCTATATGGGGAAATGTACAAATCTGAGTAGCTAATCAATAATAATCCCAGGTATGCTCATTGAGACTGAGCCTGGTCACTACATAATACTAACTGTAATGTATTGTTACTCTAAATCTAAACCTTCTGGTCTGGTAATGTGAAGAGATGTGAAAGTCTTGTAGAACATGGTCATTATGGACAGTGTCATATTTATATATATATCTTAATGATGTCAACGAATACATAAAAGGAAGGTGCCCTGTGTCTGTGACCAATTAGCACTAATAAATACACATATTACAGTGATTGTTTATATATAACAGTGTATATATATAACAGTGTCACAGTGTATATATACAAACCCTGTCGCATGAGGACCATAAATGTCACATTTAGGGGCTTAAGCACAGTCCTCTAGGGGAATCAGAGTCGGGTACACCAGCAGGTAGCCAAAAAGAGCACTTTATTTTAACTGTTCAAACGCAAAATCCCAAAACCAAATCATAAAAAGAAACAACCTAGCTCCCAATTTGAGCCCTCTCTAACTAAACTAGGCTGGCCCAGACTGGCCAGCCTCAACACCCACTAACTTGACCTAGTGCTGCCTTCTAGAAAAGTCTTCTCCCCCAGTGATTATCTGGGGCAGATCAATGTATCTTGGTGTTCTCCAGAATAAATATATATATATATAACTTTTTTTATATACCCGTAGGCATTTAGCCAGGAATTAGCAAGGGACCATCATGCAAAGTATGCTTTTATACTCAAAAGGCTGCATACGCGTTAGCTATCTGAATGCCCATGCAAAACCAAGTACCTATGAGATAAGGCAGTATATAAATACAACTTTGCTTTTGTCATGGAAGCTGGGGAATCCTGACACAGTAACTCTACGCCTTGCCTTTTCCTTACAAGCAGAGAACCATGCAGCTTTGACCTTCACCCGCTTGTTCTACAATGCAGACCAGGCCAATCCCTTTTTGGAGGGAAGATAGTTCTTTCTGTTAGAGGGCCTGCTTCTGTAGTAAGGCTGCACTTATTCATATTCATTCTGTGTGTCCAGCTGCAGGTAAGTGAATTAAGTAAGTAGTGGGGACTACATAAAGTAAAATCTAACTTATAGAGTTGCTTTGTATTTTCTGTGTTGAATCGTTCTCCGAATGTAATCAAATCTCTCCTAACTGGAGACTTAAAATCAGCTGCAGCACTTTAGATATATGTGTGCAGACGCCTTTTTAGTAGCAGTTACAGACTGATGAGAGGTGGAGTGTGCGACAGTAAGTGATGGTTACAGTGTTCAGGCTGTTGATGCTCATCTGACGCTCACCAGCTGAGGGAGGAGCAGGAGACTAACGTCTATGTCAGAACATATCTTATGTCAGAACATAGTCACCCACTGGAACTCCACCGTGGATAAGGTGGAATGAATCCTAGAGCAGCAGAGGGCCCTTCACGCCATGTGCTCTGAACAGAACATTAGAGTGTCCAGCCCATTTGGTCAAAAAGGAATGGGCAGTAATGAGGCAGTTGGGCAGTCCGTTAATTGGATGTAATTTAATTAATCTTTTGCTTTGTCAATGTTGTATGCCTTATTTGAACTCACAACAGCAATAGTAAATGCACCAATACACTTTGTATACATATTTTTTTATGTAGTAGCTGTTACTTAGCATGGTATGATAGTCTAGAATTTGGAGTTCACTTTTCCTCCTCTGACACCTCTCTAATAAAGATTCCCTAATATGAGTCAATTAATTTAAAAAAGATTTTTCTTTTTAAAATGTTTTCAAATGTAAAGTCTTATATTTATCAATGCTAAATCCCCTTATCTATGCTTCTCTCAGTACTCATGTACATCATGCTTTCAGTTTACAAATTTAAATGTGTCTTGCCAAATATTGCTATTGTTTAATATTATTAATTTGTCTGAGAAAACACACAGATATGAGCATAAATATATAAAATTATATTTTTCCTGTTTTACATTAATGTAATATCGGTGTGTTTTATTGGCACTTTTCGAAAATGTCTTTTATTCCTAAGCATTTTGAGCATCACAAAATGCTTTTTTGTTCTTAAAACAACTGTTTGCCATTATAGAAATTACCTTATAATTATAGCATATTGTCAAAACTGTCACTGTTATGACTAACAACAATGCAGAAATTATTAAGAATACATCAAACTTTTTTTTTTGAAATGTGGATTTTAAATTGATCAGAAATTTTCCAAAATGTCATCACAAGTGAAAATCAATTTAAATGATTATAACATATAAGAAATCTAATTTACTAATTTAGTTTAATCTGTGAATGCATTATAAAGCAATTTTCAGAATTTCTACTAGGTGGTGTATCTCTAATCTTCATTAAGTCAAAACCTCATGACTCATATTAGAGAATACGAATCTATTAAGATAAGATTTGGCCTTTAAAGTGGAAATTCCAAGTATATTTGGTATTATTTATAACATGGAGTTACTGATATTGATAACTCAATATATTCAAACTGTTGTTTACAATGCATGATCAGGAAACTGTGGGTAGATTCAGCAACCCATTTAAACCTTCATCAGAGTTTAATAGCGGTTAAAAATACATGATTTGCAACTCTGCTCCCTGACTAATCATTAACTAGCGATTGTGAATTCCAGACTGTAACAAATAGGAAACAACTTTTACTAAACAAATCAATGACGTGAGTAAGCTATTAGAAATTCAACGCAAAAGCTGAATTAATCCCTTTCAATGTCTACTATAAACTATGGAATTATAAATTCAACAGACTTGTTTATTAATATACCTCACTCACAGTCACTGCCACAGGGACGGCTTCTTATCTAATCTTCTATTTTTACCTTAATTTCAATATTTGACACATAAATGTAAGTCAGTCAATTTTTTAGACATCAGTTGATACACTTTATTAGCTAGATATACCAAAATAAATCTACTAATTTATCACAGGGATAATGAGGCTTTAAAATAAACATCAGCAATCAGCCAACATGAAAAGTAGTTTTGATGTGGATTCAGCACACACTGAGCTGCTATGCTCTCTCACATTCTCACTCACACTCTTTTACACTATCTCATGCTCTCTCATACTCTCACTCTATCTCTTGCTCTCTCACACTCTCTCTCTTAAACTTGCAATATCTCTTAATGTCTTCCTACCGTTTCTATGAATGAAAGTGTGAGAGTGTAAGTGGGAGTGTGAGAGGGTGTGAAAGAATGCCAGAGTAAAAGTGTGAGAGTGCATGAGACAATGAAAATCCCTCTGAATTTCGTCCAAACCGAATGGTCAGGAAATACGTTGTTATCAAATAAATGGACCAAAAACAAAACTGTGAATTATTTTTGGTCAATTTGCACAAGTCCTTCAAGAATGGCTGTGTTTTTATTAAGATACACAATAAACATTTAAAGTATGATGCTGCTGGTGGAGTACATTGACATGTGTACTATTTAGCCTTGTAGCTAATTAAAGTAACCTTGAGTTATTTGAATCACTTCTTGAGAGGAGAGTTATACAAAGTAATACATTTGTTTATTGTACTTAAGAAAAACCTTTACTTAACACGTGAAGATACCACATTTGTTGGATAAGGGGGCCCGTAACAGATTCTCGCACCGGGGCCCTGAGGTTTCTAGTTACGCCCCTGCTTATGGGTGTCATACCCATAAACACAGTGGTTTGTACATCAACCAATGCAATATTTCCGTTACTCCCTCCCTAACTGCCTTACCCTTTCACCCTCTTACTCTTGCACTGTGTGAGCAGCCTCACTTTTGCTGCAGGGTTACCTAACATTGCATTACATGACTTTGTCATGGTCCTGCCTTTGCAATTGGGATGGTCCAGGTGGACCCCTCCCTTGCCCCAGGCCAGCCTGCCCCTGTCCCTATATTATATCTAAACCTCTGACCCACTTTAATTTAAATAATTACTTGTTCCAACATGTTTCCTCCTTTGAAAGAACCCACCCCCTATACTTTTCTGTTTCTACCACATCTCATCTCTCTCTTCTTTCTGAGATGGGGCCTCCAGAACTGTATACAATATTCTAAGTGAGGTCTAACCTGAAATCTGTTAGGTGGCAGAACCATCTTTCTTTGACTAATACTTCTTGCTATATAACACAGAACCTTACTTGCTTTTTGTGATGCTTTGTTGCATTGTCTGTTTACCTTTACATCCTCAAGAATAATTACTCCTGAGTCCCTCTCTTCTGTTTTCACTGACAGAACAGTGCCTCCAATGCTATATTCTGCCTTGTAGTTGGGCACAAGGGGCCTCTTGATTGTACAGATCCCCAATTTAATAGGAGACAACCCTCATCCATAAAATTTCATTAAATATCCCATTTCCTTTAAACCACATATAACTACAGTGACTGGAAAAAACAAACAAACAAAAAAAAAACTAAATGTAGTTTTAATAAATTAATTCTGTTCATCTAAAAAACAGTGGAGGTGATGTAAGCCTCCAGGACATTGCATAGTAAAATTGGGTATAGAGGAGCGCACATTAAAAAAATCTAGGAATAAATTAACAATTAAAGAGCTATTCAAAAAAAATGTGTGCTAGACATGACTCATTTCTTTCTTTTTTTAGTAAGCATATTGCTACATTTCATTTAGAAAAGAAACTGAACAATGTTGTTGGTGCATTAAAATGTTAAATGTAACCAAAAACAATTATCCATGAAGCGTTCAGCCTTTGAGAAGGTAGCGCTTCAATATGGCTTCATTAGAGGCATCTCACCTGAAATGATCTCAGAAATACAGTGCAGTAACACAAGTCAAAGAATACTAATGTATCTCTAATAATGTTGTAAACCATCATGCAGTTCTAGATGCTGCTCAGAGAGCATGTCTGGTTAGTCAATATTTAATATGGAATATTAATACTTTTATGGTGGATGGAGTTCTTTCATTTCAATAACCACGGGCTTCTTGCCTTTCTTATACTTATTGTGTTCTGAGATCCAACAAACTTGTATCTAAATGTCATTGCATGCTTTTGTAACAGAAGTAAAGAAGAAGCATGTCATTAGTATTTTTTATGACAAATGTGCAATGTCTTGTATTTGCTGCTGTTTTGTGTTTTTTCCCTCATAAATTCTGTATTTTTATGCAGAATTCAGTATTCTAATTTTCAGTTGACATGCCTTACTATTATTTAACCATGTTGCATTGCCCTAATATAATTTGTAACTGGTGTGATGGAAAAATGGATGGAGAAAAACTAAAAACGGTTAACTTTAAGTAAATAATTGTTAATTAAGTATGCATCTAGAATGGCCAACCTGGTCAGATTAATGTGCCAATTAAAACATCTTTGGACAAATAAAAAAGAAGAAGAAAATGGTTCACTACCTTGATGTGTTCTCTTGTACACATTGGAGCTATACAAGACAACATAGGGAGATTATCAATAAACAGAAACAAATAACACATCCTACAAAGATGTTGATTGCAAAAAATGACTATTGAAATAGATATAAAAATGCCCCATGTGAACCACATTCTGAAGAATATAGGGAACTATATCTGTCTAGAATCTGCCAAGCCCTTACCTGAACAAACCATGGAATTTCCATCTAAAAGAATATATACAAATAATTTAGCTAGCATATATTTTAATCGTTATTCATTGATTTATATAGTGCCATCATATTATACAGCATTGTATAATTGCTAAACAGGTCATCACATAACAATTTGGGTTCACAGACACTAAAGGTAATATGGGGCCTGCTCAAGCAAGTTTACAAGCTGGAAGATATATTAAGACAATATTAAGAATTTGTTTAGGGTTACAAACATCTAATCTGTGTTATTGTTTTAAATTCTAAAGAATTTTCAGGAGGTCTGTGAGATCAATATTTGCTTTGGTTTATTTTCCCTGTATCACAATTTCTCTCACTAATGTCCAAAACTGTTTATAAAAGCAAGCCTGGCAGTCTAAAACTAGTGGGTCGGAGGTTTAGATATAATGTAAGGAAGGTTTACTTTACTGAGAAGGTAGTAGATTAATAGAACAGCCTCTGATCAGAAGTGGTAGAGGCTTAGCCAGTAAGAAAATTTAAACATGCATAGGATAGGAATAAAGCTTTCCTGATTAAGGACTGAGTAAGGTCTTTTTCCTTAAGAAAAAAAATGGTAGACTATATGGACCAAATAGTTATTTTCTGCCCTCAAATTCTATTTCCAAAAGGAAACCACTTCTGTGTTTTTTTTTAACCTTTTGATTGCAAAACTTTCTAAAAGCATACTTCAAAAAACAAATATTAGGGAGAAAACTCTCAGCTTTACTCATAAGATAAAAAATGGAAGGATTTCACTGCAAGGTGATGACAATTATCAGTATCATTGTGTTGTGGTGACAGATGTTGGCAAAAGAGAAACAGATAAAGCCAGCAGCTGTGCACTACATGACATCCAGTTTTGACTCAAACAGAAGTGTGGCAGATGCTCCAAACTGTCATTTCTTCTTAATGTCTCCAAAATCTCTTGCACATCCAGTACATAGCTGGGCGCTGGGATTCCTGGGCTCTGTTTTACAATCAAAGCTAAGGACAAAAGAGAAACCGGTTGTGTCTTTACTTTACCTTGACAAACAAGCTCTTCATTCTATGTACAAGCACTACAAATAAAAGGAGTCTTATCCCCCCTTCTCTGACCTACTTGTGAAATTCTGCAACATAAGGGTAAATATAAAGAGGGATGTGATTGCTGAAGAGTTATGCACATTTACAACTATTTTCCTGTGGAATTTTACCCTTTCAGTGTTTTTTTTTTAATACTAATTTGAATACCTGCGGTGTGGGCACCTCACTCTGGCACCCAACTAGTCAACATCTTCTATAATGGTTAAAAAAAATGATTGTCACCTTTTAAAAAAAATAATGCAATTGGTAGATATGCAAAAGAAAAATCCATATTAAACAATATAAAAATAATTTGATTACCGCCCTATCTGTACATTAGTAATAGAGAACTATTGTTATTTGTGGCAAATTAAACCCTCTTTAAGAGTTGCTCTTAACATTAAAAGCTGGTCTCCAAAGTGGTTTAGTAATTTAAATGTGATGTTAACAATTAGTATGGGTCCCCATCCAGCCTCCCAGTTTACATTGAAATATTACTAGGAATGGTGCAGTTCCTGTGCTTGATTCTAAATTACTCCCCACACTTAATTATGAGGATAAGAGGGGATGCCTCATTCCTCTTTGTTATAGGATAAACTTTCAGTAATCCCAAACAAAGAAGCCAGTTCTGGAAGATATAGGATTTGCTAGCAGGATTATGGACTCAGAGATAATGATGTTCAGCCAGCAGAAGCAAGCTTCTATTTTAATTCAAATAAGCGAGTAAACAAACCACTGGTGTTATGGGGAGAGGAGCTGTCTTCTGTTGCTACATTGGCATGAATATTTTTGCAGAAAAAAAAATCTATTATACCTCATCTTCCATGAGTTTAAATTAATAAAAGATACAGATTAAGCTAACCACACACTCTATTAAAATAACAATACAATGTACTATATGTTGTCAGTGTAATTTTAAAAAAATATATATACTGCATTGTACTCAAACCAGGCATTTGGGATCTAGCAGAACAGTCAAAGAATATGAAAATCAGGGTTTGATTGACTTTTGCGGAATATTTGTCACTTTGCGCCTCTGTACTGGTCTGTGTGCGCTATGACATTTCATAATTTATAATATATGTATGTATATATATATATGTATATAATATATGTATATAATATATGTATATATATAATTTATTATCTACATGTATGCACTAGCGTGGAGGTATTATAATATATATTGGTTATTACATGTCAGTGAGAGGATTTTAATTAATATATGGTTGTTCTAACATTTTATAGTCCTGTTTTAACATCGGAGAAGTATTGTTTTCAGACATAGACTTATTGACACATGTGCAATATATATATACTATATATTATATATATATATATATATATATATATATATATATAGCATCGGTGAGGAATGTCGCAGTTCTTGGAATGTAGGAAGCCAAAATTGATTATCTTCTAAATTACAGAACAAACTCTTGTGTAGATCTTTGCAGAGAATGGCCCCACGGAAAGCGATGGGTTGATTTCCCCTGACGAAAGCTTCCAGCAAATATTCAGTTTTCCCAAACGCTACACATAAGCTATTTAACGGTGAAATTGTAATCCCCGTAGAGAACGATCCTGATGTATTAACACAACAGTCAAATGAGTTTATCTAGGCAGGTGTATCATTCAGCCCATTTCCAGTATATCTCTGAGAATTTCTTCAAAACAACCCAAAAATCGTTTGCAAGATATTTAAAATGTTACTCGTTAAAGTCTGATGAGTCCTGTATGCTTTGCTTGATGATTGTTTCAGAGCCCAGTTAGTTAACCCCTTCCGAAACACATCTAATGGAATTGACCTGAAATGTGACTGATGTGTTTAATAAGTTTATTGCTTAAGGTAACAACACGAGTAACCCAAGAGATGGCAGACACTAAACTCGCATTTAAAGCGTAGATTTGGCTGGCAGACCATTTGGGCAAAATTATTATTATTATTAAACAGAAATAACCCTTACCTAACTTGAAGCCAATCAGATAGCTGATGAAGAGGATAAGAAATACATGCAATACAGGATCCGTTTAAACCCATCACCAAAAAGCATTTTTTTGTAGCTGGTATAGAAGGGGTGAATGGTTCTGATCTGCAATTATCGTTTCTATGTACTATATTATCAAGGAGTGTGTATAATATCTCTTTACCACCCAGAAGGTGAAGCCTTGGTTGGGGTTTCATGGGTTAATCTCCAAACTTGTTGGTTACAGGCATTATGGGTTGGTTCGGTGTTAAGAACATCTGCATCAATCTCCCTCCATTCATAGCCAATCATGCGAAGAACGAGCTCAGATACGAGGCGTGTGTTACTAAGTGGCGATGTTTACCTGTGCATCACGCTACCTGGGTAATCTACACTCACCCTGTGTACTGCTCATTAGTCAGTGTCGATCTAAGGAAAAAAAAAATATTATCACAATTTAATTTATGATCTTGGAATGGGATCACCAAAACTAGGTAAAAATTAACCAATGGCCTGTAATGCAACAAAATATTTTTGTTTATGTGAAAATCATATAGATAGATAGGTAGATAGATATTTATAAATATATATATCTACATTTTATTTATTGTTTGTGTGTCATTAGGTGCTTGGTGACATATTCCTAAAGCTATTTAATTACAAAAATAGTGTGGATTCACTTTTCAGTGGCATTTATACCGAATCGATTATTTTATGTGGAACGTACAACGAAGAGTTAATGAAAAGCACTTCAGTTCTGGAAATAGAATTTGCCTATTTTCACTGCGATGTCAGTCTTGATTTTAAAAAAAAAAAATAATATTCATTTTACCTACAAAATCCTGTGATTTATTACATTGGTACTTGTGTTGGTACAGGTAGCAAGTTTCTGATTGTTGTTTTTCTGCAAAACCACAGCAAACTGCAAATACTTGTATTGAGGCTCCAACTCTTTAAACTGCCGTATATATTGTACGTTTCTGAATACAATGCCTGGCTGACCATGAAAGCTGCCTTTTGACACGTCATATATAAAGAGAAAAATTACCACCCACTGATGTCAAGTGGTATGCTGTTTGCAAATATTTATGAAGACTAATGGTCCAAAGTGCATATTTAGATACATTTGAAACATAATTCAACCTTCCAAAGTAGCATATTCAGACATATACTTGTTTACAATGGTTCTTTGATCATTAATGGCTTTTTTAAATTATCTATTTATTGCATTGTGATATATTACAGATTGTACATTGATTATAATATACTTTCTTTTGCACTGGCAATGGGTGAAGTAATTTGGAATTGTTTTTATTTATCATGATCTGGGGCTTCTTTGAATAATTCCAAATTCTTTTTTAACCTCCCTGTTAAAGGAAGGGTTGTGTGGTATTAAGATTTATAGCACAGAAAGGGTTAAGGAGTATAATCATATGCTTCCAATTGTGTCTGGTGTGATAACGTCTGGGGCAGAAGTCACAATGGGGGATTGCTGTCAGCTCAGGCTACTAAGGAGAAGTGGGGGTACTAATTCCTATAGAAAGGTAGACAAACACCATCGGGGACTAACAAGAGCCCCCGCAGAGAAACACTGTCCTTGGGTTACCTAAGCCCTCTCCTGCGGCCAGTACCTACATCAGAAGAATGCTAGGAAGATGGCTCATGCCCCTGTGTGTAAGTGGGTGATAATAGGGGGTAGGGTGGATAGGGGGGCATTCTTCATCATAAAGATTCAATCTGTCAGCTAAACTAGGTGACAAATGTATGTACACGTTGTAAAACCCATAGACATCCTCAGTAGCCACATAATGGGACCCTGGCCAGTAATAGTGTATGTGGGCTCTTGCTACTGTTCTAAATATATACTCCCATTCTGTTTTATATTGCCAATAATTATCCATCTATTATATATAGTTCTTTATACTGTGTACGTATATATATAATATCTTTTATATATATATATATTTTATAACATTCATATATAATATATAATATAATTATAAGATAGATAGATAGATAAAATTATATAGGGATTTAATAAATGCATTTCATATTTCCATCTATGTAAATGTATTCCTTACACCCCATGGCTGCAGATGTGCAGGGTGTTTTCCTGTTCACTGCAGTAACAATAGAAGAAAAGTTAAAGGGTGGTATTAATAAAATATGAAGAGATCAGTTCAACCTTGCAATGTCTTTTTTTTTCCAGGGGAAAGAAAAATCTTTATCAAATCCCTATTCTATGGCTTCAATAAACAGAAGCCATTACCTCACGGCTGCTTTTGTTGGCCCTATACAAGAGAGAACAAAATGGTTATTCAGGGGAACGCTTTAGATATTTATTGTGGGTAGTATGCACAAAGAGGACTGTTATTGTATTAAAAAGAGCCATCTGTAGCAGAAACAATGCCATCAAATTATCTTTGAATACCCACTGAAAAATATAAAGCTTTTTTCTCTCTTCTGTACGGTGGGGGCATACAGCAGTGTTAGGATAACTGATTTTGTGTGTGCTGTTGTCGATTCATTCTTCTCTTAAAAAACAGCCATTTGGGTTTTAAGCCATAAACGATGCTTCTTGTTTCAGAAGCTGCAGTGGAGAGCTGCACAGGGACTGGAGAGCAGGCAGCGGGATAGATGGACGGACAAAGCTGCTGGGGACCGTTTAAACTGGAGATCTGTGCACACTGCCCGCAATCGGGTGGCATCTTAAAAAAAAAGAGGGTTTCCAAAGCTCACTTTAGGATTCTTGCACTTCATGGGCTCCCCTTTATTGCCGCCAATCAAAGTTCTCGGATGACAACACCCCGAGTTCCTGCCACGTAAGTAATTACAATCCAAACTTTGACACCCCCTCCCCCTGGAGCTATTTTATTTTGGATCTAAGTGTGATCAGCGAGTCCGCCCATGTGCCAATCACCCATCACTCTGAGCTAACCCAGACCAGGCTTAAGGTCTCTGCTTAGTTGCCTTTCTCGTTTAACCCGTTGTTTCCTCCCGTGTGACACAGTACTTCTGGCTGTCCCGTACCTAGCATCTTAGATCGATGATCGCCCTTTGATGATCGATCCAGAGCGTGGATCAGTAGAATGTACTAAGAATCCCATCCCAGCTCAGTCAGCCTTTCTCTAGTATGGAGCGCTGTGAGATGTAACCCGCCGCTGCCAGAGAGTGAGACACACGCTGCTGATCACCGGTGCAGGGACGCTTAGGATCTGTTGAGAATAACTGGCCAATTGGGCTAGCTGGTGTTTATTGTGCAGCCATAAAATATAGATTGATGGAAATCATAGTTGCTGTCTGTATTGGGGTGAAAAGGCTGTAAATGAAAGATGACTGCCCAGTGCGCGTTAAACTGAACCTGGGGTGTTGCAATCACTTTGGTCTTTATGCTCCATTTCTCATTGAAGAGCTGCTTAACTCCTTCTCCTGATGAAGGATCGACGTGTTGGCTCAGCATCCATATGCTGGAGAAGCTATGGAAACCCCTGTTAACTGGTGCATCTCCAAAGTGTCATGTCCTGCCAAAGACAGCATGTGGACTCTGAATATCTGACCCTGTTCATTCATGCTGCATTATGCACAACGTTTCGACCTCCTGGGATGTAGATACATCGCACGGCTACAAATGTATCCAAACCAGATATAGTTACTCTATAGCTATACTTGACTTTTTGTATCCTAGAGGAATATTCTGTAAAGAAACTCCATACGAGTGAGGCTGGGGTTTCTAGCATTTACAATAGCATTTACAATTTACTTATCTGGTACCTTGAATTATTTAACTACAGTGTCTGGTCCCTCTTGGTCACGTGTAGAATAGTTAGGACAGTAGTTTATTTAGATTACACATGTCATTAGTGCTGTGTAATGACAAAACCGTAATAAGACGTATTATAACTGCATACACGTGCACATTTTCTGTGTATCCTCCTCCTGTGATGGCACATGAAAATCATATGGTGATAGGCCCCTGATTGGGGATGGATAGACAGACAAGATTATATACAGAGAGGTCAACAGGACAATTATCTTTTATGTATTGGACAATAGACATCTATTTAATATTTAAGATCCTCCATTTACTGACTCAACCGTGTTGGCATTTGCCAGCAAAAATAGAAACAACATAGAAGTGGCAGGACCGTCTGTGTGGCCCATTAGTAAAACGTGCTATTTAATCTTGTGCTCCAGGTATACAGTCCGTTGTTTCTGTAGCACTGCCCATGTGGCAGAGTTAACAGACACACGTTGTGTATGTGTAGTCAATGTGCAGCACAATGTGACCCACTGTGACATATGGGCACAGCGCCAGCTAGCGGCTGAGGTTATAGATCTTTGCAACAGCGCCTCTTCTGGTTGAATACAGACTCGACAGCTAGGCATGTAGATTTTTTTTGACATTTTGCATGTTATTACCCGAACTTTAAATTTCAGAGATTATTTTTTGTGTCCCTTTAAGACTTCATGGAAATGTAATGACCAACGGTTCGGCTTTGCTATTTCAGTACAGTTGTAATGCACAATATTCTAAGTGGCCTCTATACCTGTACTTGAGGTTAGGAGATGCAGAAGAGAATAGATTCAATTGCATTAACTATATTCGGTTTTATTATTTTTTTTATTTTTTTTTTGTGCTCCAGGGTGAAAATCTAAAAACTGGCTACCCTGACACTGATTAATTATACCACGATTTAACTTAGCTCCCTCTTATCATTGTTAACAAAGTTTTATACCACCACCCCCTCCCCTCAAAAAATTATAAAGGTTAATCTCAGGTTGAATGATACAGCTGTGATTGACAAGCGAAAAGGTGTTGAGGGCAGGTCGGGCTGCCTTATTTACAACTCACTGCTCGATGTAGAGCCTTTGTTAGGACTGGAAAGCTAATTTAGTGCTGATCAAAAGCACCACAGAGTTAAAGGGCTGGTAATGACTGCTAATTCCATTTCAGCCGAACACATCCCCAACTGCTGTAATTAAGTAGGTGCCATGTGAGTGCAGGTGAAGAATATTTTGGGAGTATTTTTTTAATGTTAAGGTAGATTTGCATATGTAAATGCTGGACCACATTAACCCTTTCAGAGCCAGGGGACACTAGCCCTCCGAACCCCCTCCCCAGCCTGTGCTTCTTTTGTTTCTGCTATATAAAAAAATGCATGACATACAATATGCATTGAGGTGCCTATAACTAAAAATGACAGCACTTTATCAGGACTATATCAGGAAAATCAAGACAAAAAATGATAGCCACGAATCTTTAAATAGAATCTACGTTCAATGATTTGCATGGGATAATGAGTGGAGTCTTGTATTACACTGACTTTTTGCATTTAGCCTAACTTTTTCTGTAGGGGGGACTTCAAAAATAAGCAGAGACAGGCGTTCTTGTTCTTGGTTAGAATTGGGGAAAAAGAACAGCCTTTAATCTTTTTCTTTTTAAATCAATTTAGAATAAAGATCTTTAGTACACCAGCTAAGACTGCAAGATATGCGTTTCTCGAGCGGTTGAGGCTGTCTCAGATGTAAGGCAGTTGTGGAGCACGTTGTCTTGAGCCCCCCCTGTTGGACACAGTGGGAGCTGCACAATGCCAGTCCAAGTGGAACTTTGTTTCAACTCGGTTTGTGTCTTTAAGTACAATCAGTGGGCATGTTAAAACGTATGAAAGATGAAAAAACGACTTCTGATCATGTATTTCAGTGTTTCTTCATCATTATTTTATTTGATGTCCTTAGAAAGATACTTGTCCCCTATTAAAAAGTAACATTACATTTAAACCTTTTATGTGGCTATAAAGCCTGCAGCCTCTTGGACTACATTACTTTTTTTTTAGCCATAGTGGATGAAAGGTTTTTTAAGCAAGGTATTCTCTCAAATGCACTTTTTTATTGCCCCTTCTTAATTATTATTATATAATTATTAATTATATAAAATCGAATATGAAGAGATTTTCTTTGCGTGATAGTGGTAGAATATGATTATTCATATATATATTTATATATATCTTTTCATTCATTTTTGCCATGAACAGAAAATATATTATACATGTTATTTTTTGGAGGTTTTATTGTATGGGGATTACCTATTCATGCATCTATTAATTCTACCAAATAACCCTGATTTTTGTTTTATGATCTCCATATATATATATATATATATACATAAATAATTCTCCATGGCCCCCATAGCAGTGAACCATTTATGATATTTATGTATAGTCAACAACTCAAGAACATTACGATTTCTTCCACTGTTCTCTATTTTAGGGCATTTGATTTTAAATCCCATGTATGCGTTAGCAGGTGTATTTCAGAATAAATACTGTCTTATTTCTGTCTCTGTTTGGGTGCAAATTAATGTTTTTTGATCCCTCCATAACACTATTCTTTAAACTATTTTGTGAACATTAATATTTAGCAATATATAATTAGTGGCAGTGGCAAATATGAACATGAAACTATATATTTACGCTGATTTTTTTTTTAGCCACTAAATGGTTAAACCCAACAGCTCAGTCTAGTTTAAGAAGCCATCGGTTAGCAAAAGGTACATTTTTTGTCTTGTAATATGATTACATAATAGTACTGGTAATTGATTATGCGTCGGGAATAATGCGCTGAGTAATGGCACCCAGTTAATATATGCCATTAGCGAACACAGACCACACATCTTAACCTTTTGTGTGCCAGGGGCTTTGAGAGGTTAGGGTCTTATTTCCTCTATGCATCCCATTAAGAGGGAAATAGTAACCAGTAGGTTATGTATAATATTACTATATTGTATTAGGTATGAATATATATTCCACAAAGAGTTAGAAACAGTCAGAGAACAGGGATTAGTCTCATTTTTAAAACTCACAGATTAGGTTTTTTGTCACTAAAAAAAACAACAGATACAGAATCTGATCAGGCTTCATCATCGGATGTAAATGCGAAATCAAAGTAATCTCTCATTTATTTTTGGATCAAGGAATAAAACAATATTTAACCGGCTTTAAAACAAACCAATGCAATTTATTAATACTCCGCTTAAATGTATTAAATTGATACAATACGACCTGTGAACTAAACGATGCCAGCTACTAAAATAAATCTATCTATCTATCTATCTATCCATCCATCTCTTATCTATCTATTTATCTATCTTTCCATCTCTTTTCAATCTGTCTATCTATCCGTCCTGGCGTTTGTTTCATTGTATAGGATTAGTGCTATCCCATACATATTGTTATATTGCCTGGAGTTGTTAAGATGTAATAGGCAGACAGAGCTGAATGCTGGTGCTCGGAATTCCGCTGCTTTTCGAGTGTCCTGAGAGTCCTTGAATGAAATCATTGGGTAAAACTGGGTCTAAATGAAGCGCTTGTTCCAGCCTTGTTCCCCCTGTACATATAACGCCACTTCAAGGATTCCCAATTGCTCCGCTTCCTGATCGGTCAAGAACAAAAGGCGGGAGAAGTAGTTTCAGATAATCAATAATACATTTCAAGGACACTCTTGCCATTCTGGGTAATTGTAATTGTGTTGGAAAGCAGAAAATGAAATCTGATTGTCTGACACCTAGTTTGTGAAAATGTAGTGTGGGTACTTTAAATATACTTCACGCTACAGATATGTCATATTAACTTTTACTGTGTCACCATGCAAATCATATAATCACGGGAACATGAAATCAGGTGCATCTATATCTATCTATCTATCTATCTATCTATCTATCTATCTATCTATCTATCTATTTATATTTATCTATCTCATCCATCTACCTGCCGATCAGTAAATACCCAATTATTTAAAATAAATTCCCAGTGTATTTATTATTATATACGTGCGTTACCTATGTGGCCTATACCTAGCGCGTTTAATTCCACGATATATTTCCTAAACTGAAGATAGTTATCTTAAGAAATACATTTTTTGTATACCTTTCGAAAAATCTTAATTTCTTCTCTTTGGTTTTTTTTTTAATTATTATTTTACGTATCTATAAGTGCTTACGATAGACCATCATCTAATCTATTATGTGTTGCATTGTTCGAGAATCAAAATTAGTTGTCGATATATTTTTTAATCATTATTATTTGTTTTATTTTATTTTGTATGATTAAAAAATGATTTTATATTTTTTTTTTACTTTTTTTTTTTTTTTTTCGTATTAGCACACTTTACCTAATTCCGTGTGCTTCGAGGAGAAAACTTTTGGCTTCCATGGTTGGCATTTTGCAGAGAATTGAGTTACCAAGGCATTAATTATTTCGGAGGGAGATACAACTCTCATAGCCCCTAACAGTTAAATAAGCCCTTTTCAGAATTTTAATTACAAAATAAAATGAGGCAAAGTTCTTCCTTTGCAAAGGGTTGGTGAGTGGTTAAACAGAGCTTCCCCAATACTGGTGGTCGTCAGACTCTACTAATTAGTAATGCTGAGAATTTTTTGTTAACAAGGGCATTCTCTGAGTTCGCTCAGATCCCCTGCAGTTTCTTCATTTCCATAAGAAGATTAGAAGTGCGGGGAGCGCACTCAAATGCAGATCCAGAAAAGAAGCGTTTTTTAACAAGCAATATAATAGCAAGATGCTTGGCTAACTCTCACCTAATTACCGCAACTTAAACCTCTATTTGCTTCTCCGAACAAAAATATGCTTCTGCGATTTTCTGTACTTTCCCCTTAGAGTTCATGCTTCGGTGACCGTGATAAAACTTTAATATTTTGGACCCGGTGCGTTTAAAGAATTTTGTTTGTTTACTATTTATAGGCTTTATTTCAATAAATTAAAAAAAATGCGCCCTTTCCCCCCCCTTTTATCGGTAAATCGCGTCTAATATTACAATAATATACGCTTTTAGTATTTTTCTGGAACATTGCATACATAATCTAGAGCTTGAAGCATCAAATCATCACCAATGTTTACTATCTTGGATTGTGAAAACCTAGCGTTAATTAGAAATAATTTAGCGCATCTAGTAGTAGATAATCCAAAGGTGTTTTTATAAAACATACATTATAACAAATTATTAAAAATTGTATTTTTGTACAATACAATGTTACACAAGTATGAGAATATGTCTTCATTTATTCTCTATACAGACCCTCTACCAGCCTGTCTCTTTCGTTTTCTGTCTTTAAGGCACCATGTACACCTGTTTATTTATTGCGGCAATAAGGAGAAAAGATATAGATATTTAAGAGCCAGTCTCGTGCTATATACAATATAAATTACCATGTATCTAGGAACCATCTTTAACCCTGTGCGTGCCTGAGCATTTGTAAAATCATCATTGTTTTTTTTAATTCCAAATAAGCGAAATTATATCACCAGTAGAAAAAAAAAATAGATGAATGCTTATACCCAGGTACTGTAGAATTAATATTACTACTTTGTTGGCAATACTAGTTTATTTGAAACCATTGTTCAGGATATAAGGAAACGTATCAGTACTTATCTCAGAGACTGTCTAATATCAAATATAAAGCTTGTTCTTTAACAATGAATTCTTTATGTGACACCTAGGAGACAATACACTGTATGCTTAATTATGTCAGGGCAGTCTAATTGTTTTATTCGATTTGTACCGGCAGACGACTAGGAAATGTAAGTGGAATGAGGTGAAAGCGGCGCATCCGCGGATCGCCAGTAGACGGCGCTCTTACACCGTCAGTTCCCAGAGGATTTATCTGAGAATCTGTTTCTCTTTAATCCCATGAATATGCCCACTTTAATAGCAATTGAAGAAGATCAGAAAATCTCTAATGTGCTGTTCAAACTTATTCTAGCATCGTTCTCCAACAGACCGAGCAATTTGGAATTACTTAGCACTTTTGCTGAAAAACGAGACTCCTTAAGTTTCTAGGCCATATCAAGGAGGAGGGGAGGGGGGGATATAAATTCTTGCTTTTTTTATCGCTTGTATAATATTTAACCGCATATATTTTTTCAGCGGGTAAATGAATAAAACATAATAGTGACACTGTGCATATATTATTTTGTTTGTTTGTTTGTTTGGTTTTTTTGGCCTTTTACATTTAGAGTCAAGTGTATTTAACTCCAAGAATAAACACAAGAGAATGGAAGTAAACTTAGAACGGTCATTGTTTAGCACCGTGTAGTTACAACAACAGAAACAAAACTACCTATTTGTAACGGCCGTGCTGCCAGCCCTTGTGGTATTGATGTGTCCCCATTGAAATCTTTATATTGTAACAATAGGGGCACCGTCTTAACTTACACTTTGCATTTCCCCTCAATTATGTCGGTTTAAAGGCAGATCGGTCACTCCGTAAACCACTGCGTAGTCTGCAGTTAGCAAATCAAAAGGAACACTTTCATTCATAATGTTTTTGCTTTGTTTGCATTTTTTTTATATAAAAATGTAATTATTTGAAATTTTTTTGCGTTCATGGAGTGCATGCTTTTTTTAATGCAATATATATATATATATATATATAAAATACTACAATAAAATATTGTTTTTTTAATTTATATTAGTAGACTAATACATGTATGTATGTATGTATGTATGTATGTGTATAATGTTTCCATTAAATGAATATACTATTGGGATTAGACTTTTTTAATCTGCTATGGTGTCTTTTCTTAGCAGTATTAGGCAGTATTCGGTTGCTATGGGGAAGCTCTTTTTTGTGTTTTGTATGGAGAGATTCAGTAGACTGCTGGGGGCAAGTATTTGGAGAGGGGTATGTGGGAGGGGGGGGGCTTGAGATCTGGGGGCAACTGGATGCCAGGGATGCCAGGGAAAGCATGAAACACCTGCGAACGTAAGGCCTCGGCTTGTGCTTCTCCCTATAATGCGGATTATAGGCACAAATCATACGTTATTTACACCCTGCTGCATCACGATTAGTAATACAAATCCCACAGCATTTCCAGAAGCACTCCCGAGCCGTTTGATTTCCGTCATTCAGAAGCAATTCACATATCCAAATTCATCGAAAAACACATTAAAATACACTGTAAAAAAAGTACACTTTTTTTTAATGAGTGTCCCATTAGCATGACATCGTTTCTAGTTCCCATGTCTCAGTATCGCTTGATCCTCCGGGGGTTGAAGAGGTTAAAGACGCCATAGTATTCGATTGTAAAAAGAAGTTTCAGAAACGCAGGGAGACATGGCCAGTATTTTTTCCGCCCCCCACTTCCTTCCATAGGCGTGTGTGACCTGTTGCTACTGTGAGATAGTAGGGGGGGAGTGGCGCTGCAATAGGCTGCTGAGTGCTCAACGCGCCGGCCCCTCTGCTAGCCACGCCTCTTTTAATGCAAAACCGAGCGGAGGGCTCCCGGCCTTGAGAGGGGAGCCGCGCTCTGATTGGCCGGTAGAAACCCATTTATTCCCTGACAGCCCCCATCACATGGATGGTTGTCTATTAACTTGTTTCAAAAAAGTAGCAGGGCTTGTCAAACGCGCGGGGATGAAAAGTACTTTGCGGGCTGTCTGAGAGGAAAACGGAGCGAGCCCGAGAGTTTGGAAGCTGCAACCCACAGCCCGTGCTTTGTGACAGGGGAGAGAACCCACGCTCTCCGCGCCCCTATTTTTTTTTGTTTCTCTTTTAAATTCTCATTTTCTTGGCTGAAAAAGGTTTTCCACAAAGGCTGCGTGAATGTACAATATGATGGAAACCGAGCTCAAGCCTCCTGCCCCCCAGCAGAACTCGGGGGGCACGGGGAACTCCAATTCCGCTTCCAACAACCAGAAGAACAGCCCGGACCGAGTCAAGAGACCCATGAACGCCTTCATGGTATGGTCCAGGGGGCAGAGGAGGAAGATGGCCCAGGAGAACCCCAAAATGCACAACTCGGAGATCAGCAAGCGGCTGGGCGCCGAGTGGAAGCTGCTGTCCGAGGCTGAGAAGAGACCCTTCATCGACGAGGCCAAGAGGCTCCGAGCTCTGCACATGAAGGAGCATCCGGATTATAAATACAGGCCGAGGAGGAAAACCAAAACTCTTATGAAGAAGGATAAGTACACTCTGCCAGGGGGCTTGCTGGCTCCTGGGGGCAACAGCATGAGTTCTGGGGTAGGAGTCGGGGCGAGCCTGGGTGCTGGTGTCAACCAGAGGATGGACAGTTATGCCCACATGAACGGCTGGACCAATGGGGGCTATGGCATGATGCAAGAACAGATCGGTTACCCGCAACACCCGGGGCTGAACGCGCACAACGCGGCGCAAATGCAGCCCATGCACCGCTACGATGTCAGCGCCCTCCAGTACAACTCCATGACCAGCTCCCAGACGTACATGAACGGCTCCCCCACCTACAGCATGTCCTATTCCCAGCAAGGAGCCCCAGGCATGACTCTAGGGTCCATGGGCTCCGTGGTAAAGTCAGAGTCCAGCTCCAGCCCGCCTGTAGTCACCTCATCTTCCCACTCGCGGGCTCCATGTCAGGCTGGAGACCTTCGGGACATGATTAGCATGTACCTACCTGGGGCAGAAGTACCAGAGCCATCTGCCCAAAGCAGACTTCACATGTCTCAGCATTATCAGAGCGCGTCGGTACCAGGCACAGCCATCAATGGCACCCTCCCTCTATCACACATGTGAAACAAAATTACAAAAAAAAGCAAACAAAAAAACTTTTAGAGTTTGGACTTCTTTTTTTTGTTTTTATTTTGGACTATTTTTGTACAGAGAGAGAGAGAAAAAAATGGGGAGGGAGGGGAAAAATAAGAACTTGTATAGAACCAGAAAAAAAAGGAAATTACACAAAAAATTAAAGAGTTCTAGGTAGGAACTTTGAAGAAACCTTTACCAATAATATTTAGAGCTAGCCTCAAAAGTGAAGAAAATGTTTTATTATTAGCCAGCAACTTTTGTACAGTATTTATCACGTTAAACATGGCACTCTACAAGCCCATTGTTTGCCAATCTTTTTTTTTTTTTTTAAAGTATTTAGGTCAAGACAGCCTGGAATTAGAAAATGCTGCGAAATTGGGGGACTTTTTTGTTTCAAATTTGGACATTTAGTTTAGTTTTTAATTGTACAAAAAAAAAAGACAAAAATACAGGACGAGTGCTTACAACAACAAAAAAATATTTTGTTTTTTAATTTTTAAAAAGGGTACATTTTTTTTCTACTCATTGTTAAAAGCTAAAATGACTCCAAAAAAATGTTAATTTATAATTCGCTGTTTTAAAATATTCTCATCCTGTTCAGATAAAAAAAAAGAGCGATATGAAAACTGTGTTTGAAATATTTTCTTATGGTTTGTAAAAATTCTGTAAATTTATTGTGCTGATACTTTAAGTTTTTTTTCTTCTTTTTCATTTTCAGTAGATGTATTTTAAAATCCTCGGCTCTGTATTATAACAATCAGTTTGCCGACAGTCCGTGTATATATATATATGAACTAATACCACCATATAACAGAAACAATTTCAATTTTAAGTTTTTACACCATTATGCACAGTTTGAGATAAATAAATTTTTGAAATATGGAATCTGAAATCATATTGAGTCTTTGATTTATTTATAGAACTGATAACAAATTCTAACGAAAGAAAATGCATTAATTGTATTATTTAGCAAGATACCCTTGGCACTCAGGTATTTAACCCTTTCTTCCTCTTGTGTTTAAAAGTAGGTAATTTGATGTTTCCTTTTTAAAATTAACAATTTGATATAAATACTGCATGCTCTATTAGATGTAAATATGCCGCATCTTATAATGTAACTGTATTTAAAGCCCCCCACATACTCTTACTTTGTTAGCTTAATGGATACATTTTAATAATAGAGTAATCTTAATGTTTTTACAATGATCATTGGGGATGACAAGGAGCCAGCATAATGAGACCTGCATCTCTATACAAGGTAAATGCTGCTTTGACATTTGGTGATAAAGTGGATGAGTGCAATGCAGCCATCAAGCAACCTTCTACTGTGTGTTGTCAATGTAGAAGAACAAACCTTATCTGTATTGCAAACAAATTGCACCTATTACAGCTGTTTAACCCTATTTCTAAATTGCCAGTGGGGTCCAAAACTGGATCATATCTCCAGCTGATAACAAGCAAATAAAGAAGCCTCTCCTGGGCCAAATTACAGAGGAAATCTCCAAGTTCAGAGGTAGAGTTTTATTTTTATTTAAAGTTATATTATTATGCTTTCTGATCTGTGGCAAATGGCTTAACCATGTTTCTTTTTTTAAGGCATGACATATCAAAAAGCAAGGCCAAGTGTGCTCATTGTAAATCGAATGTGAAGCACACATCAGGTTTCCAGCTAAAATTTCCATTATGCTCAGTTAACCTAGTATTGACTGAGGATAGTGAGAGTTGTAGACCAAAGCAGATAGAATATTACCTATAGCTTTTAAATGAAGCAAAATACTTGTTAAACCACCCTGGAACTTGCTGTTCACTGAATTAATGTATGGGGTGATTATTAGGGCATCTGATCTGCTCTTTTAATATTGATTTGTAATCACAAGCTGACATAGAAACCAATATTCTTAATAATCTCTTTAAGTGGACAGGTGGTTATGTCTTGAAAAATGCTGAGACCTTACAGTGACATTTATTAAATGCTTATTGAATAAAAAATATACCTTATTTTGTGCTAACTTGTTTGAGTTATTTGGCTAGTATTTCTGGCACTGAAATATAAAGCTCTGTGCCTCTTTATATGACCTGAAATATTAAGATGCATTGTAGGCCTCTGTTGCAGCAAGAGTATCTTATAGGATTTTTGGTTAATGTTTATATTAGTTGTGGTAAAATGCATTTAACATTAACAAAAGTGAAATGCACCCTTAGGTTTTGGTTGATTTCGTGACTTTTATGAAATTTAATTTAGAATAAAATACTTTAACCCATGTTCTCCTATTTAAATCAGATAATATATAGAAATATATTGATTGCAGTGTAGAATCATTTTAATCAGCCAAGTCACCTTGTGTTTTAGTAGGGGAAAGTCATCAGACTAAACATCCTTGAGATTTATTTCTCTGTACTTTTAAATATATATTTTGCCAGATCAATTTACATCAGTGGTTTCGATAATTATTTCAGATCACTGTAATTAATGCACCTGTTCTAGGATTTCCTATTGATGTGAATTGGGATAGCATGTATGGTGGCACTCACTTGTTAGGTTATTGAAATGTATTTAAATTTGGTGACTTTTTTGTGTGGTTATTTAATATTCCATAACAGTATAACTCTAGTACTGACAAGGTCAGTACCAAAATTGGTGACTGCAGAAACAAACGCATAAAATATAAGACAAATTGTTTTAATTATACATATTTGAAATATTGAACTGTGTGTGTATGTATCTATATGTGCGTGTATATATATATATATATATATATATATTACATATATATATATACGCACATACATAGATACATAATGAGAAGAGATGTTTTCTGGCTTTTCACCCCAATCTCTGAGTGAATATCCCTGGCATGGTATCCCTGTTTGCTTGCAGCAATGTTTAAATAACCTTACAGAGTGTTTAAAGGAATCCAAGGATACGATTACAGTTTCCCTTGCGAGTTTTACAAGGTTTTTAAGAGTGGTAAAATATGTTGCTGCACGGTAGAGAGTAGATTAGCAGTCCTCCTTGCCAAGGCAGAATAGCTGGTAATACATACAGTCTCAAGGGACACAAGCTCACATTAACAGCTAAATGAATATTTGACAAGGGCTCACTCTGATGCATTATTACTGCAAACGCGTCCCTACTGGACTTCCAAAAGGGCCATAGGGCATCGGCGCGATTCATTATTTATACCGTTTCTCGCCGTTACGGCTGTCTGCAACAACGGCCGTCTTTTACAGTCGGGGTTCTCCAGAAGACGTTCAATGTTCTGCAAAAGTTAGTAACTCCTTGTATCTCTGATCTTTGTATATAAATCGTAATCAGGATATTAAGGTTACATGGATTCATTCGGTAATAGGCTATGGGTTTATGGGTATGGTTTATATTCTGTAAACATCTATCTATCTATCTATCTATCTATCTATCTATCTATCTATCTATATAGGCTTCTTAAAACTATGATCACCTTCCGAAGTCATTTAGGTTTGGCTGACTTTTATGCTGAAACTGAATTGAACTGAATTTGTGAGCTGCCAGTTTTCTCACATTAAAAAGTGATCATCGCCCTAGGAGGGAAAGCTGCTCCGCTTTGCCACAAAGTGATGCTCTCTGTTCTTTTACTGGGGGATTTAATCAATGGCCCCCAAATCCCAGCTAACTGCTGGCATACTAGATTTGATCACCCCCCTGTTCAAGGCCTCTGAAATTGTCTACAATTTCCATCAGTGAGGTCTTGACAAAGTGTATGTATATATATCTCTATCATCTATCTATCTATCTATCTATCTATCTATCTATCTATCTATCTATCTATCTATCTATCTATCTATCTCTATATGTATAGATATAGATATATCTATCTATATATATATATATATATATATATATATATGTAGATATATATATATATAATTAGTATAGATATCGATGCATATTGTATGTACATAGGCGTCGCCTTTATTGCAAGCAGTACAGTGTACTTTGTTGTGGGTAGTCTTAATTATTGTATAGGGCCAGTGTAGGGTCTTGAGAAGCATCAAAGGACCTAAACACAATCAGGAATGTGGGTAATTTCGTTTTTGCTGTGTTTTACATATATACTATGTGGGGCTTAAAATGGAAAAACGAAAAAAAAAACAACGTTTGAATGCATGCAAATATTGAATTACAGGCGTATTTACATATAGGTATATGCACATTTAAGAAAAAATATAAATATATATTTGTGTGTATGTATGTATATATATATATATATAAATATATATATATACACACACACACACGCACTCTAAAACAAAGAATTCATCTCATCCCCACTAATTGACGCATTAGCACTATGTGTGCCTTATTTGAAATGATTATTTTGCCAAGCATTTTACTGGCAATTTATTTTGTGGGACCTTTTCGTCAGAAGAAGGCCAGTGTTAGAAAGCGCACCTGCTTGCATGCATTTTATTTACCTAGTACCGTCTGGAAGTTGTACTTTCATCAATCGGATCAGGCGATCCGTGAATAAAATATAAGTGAACGAACATTCTAGGGCCCCAAGTATAAAGAAAGTGCCAGTTTTGGGTGACGTCAGCAGGTCCAGATGACTGCCTGCCTTTGGTGTTGTTGAAACAAAAAAAAAACCCATCACATATGCACACACATATGCCACCAATTCCTAATGGGGCCAAACGGGACACATTTAGTAAAACAAACACAAATAGTGATATAAACGAATTACAACTGACGACTTTCTCTCTGAATATAAATAGATAAAACAATACTTTAAGCACTATATATATACATATATATATATATATATATATGTATGGGTTATATATATATATATATATAGATGTATATAGATATATATATATCTATATATATACTTTAATGCCGCAATTCATTAGCTTTGAACGTCTTGATGAACACTGTGCCCGATATGTCTAATTAATGTGTGAATTGGGGTAGCAAAATAAAACCAATCCTCCCAAAAATCAAAGAAGGGCTAGTTGATTTAGCTAAGATTGTTGCGATATTTGTATTCCATCGAAATGTTCGCTATTCTATACAGGGGGACAGAAACAGTAATATTTGCATTAATTTTATGTAATATAGGACTTTCTTTTGCGTACTAAATTTATAAGCTGGAAGGCTCTTAAATGTGTCATTCTGCATTCTCTTGGAATGATGGTTTTTAAGCTCTTACAAATTGCGAAATTGCCAAAGACAGAGAAATAATGAATGTATTAAAGGAAGCAATATATTTCTCGGGAGACCCTTATCATCACGCAGCAGACTGACTGATCCCCCCTGCTTTATGCTAATAACCAAATGACGTCACGTAATTCTTGGGGAAATCAGTGTAGAAATTATTTTCGCGCAAATATTGTTCTTAGTGCTTGTGTTGCTATTTTGTGTAACTTTCTATACAGATGTCGAAAAACAATATGTATGTATGTATGTATGTATATATATATATATATATATCTACAGTATATGTCTTAAATTAACTTTGATTGATTATATGGTGGATTTGAAACGTGATACACATATTATAGTCAGCATTGTATTACATTTTTATGGACAAATTAGTGCGGAAGTTTACTTGAGAGACTCCGTTTCCAGTTCTTGCAGAAATTAGACACTGATGACATTATGTTTGTCTTTCTTTCAAATTATTTCATTCCTTTTAAGTATCCCAGTGGCAATTAATAGTATATTTGCAACCAAACAGACCAAAACTTATTTAATGTATACAGATATAAACCATGACTTTCATTAAACTTATTTTTGTTGCTTGCTCATTTGATTTTTTCTTTTTTTGTGTAGATTACTATACTTGGTCGTTTCTACTATTTTAAGCCCATTTTCGGTTAAAAATCAACAAGTATTATATCCACATAACGGGCCTTATTTCGTTTAACATTTTTCTTTGCAAAGCCCACAGAGACGAGTTACAATGCCAATTCATTTTATTGAGTAATCGGTTTTAAAATTGTAATTCTCTGATCATTATTTATAATAAAATAATACTTTTGATCATTAATAATTTTAACTATTATAATACATGTCCACATTTCTTAATTTCTATAATACGTATATTGCATTTATAATTTAGTAATCGAAAATCTGGCACACGCACTTGAGAATTAGATGGGTGTGTAAATGAAATAAAAGTGTACATTAAATTCGTTTTATAGTTTTTATACGTAATGTATTAATCATTCTCACTGGAAACGGAGTCTGTCTTCTGTTCTGTGCCCTGGCTCTTGTAATGGTGCCTAAATCTGAAACCACTTTATAGGTTTGACAAATTCAAGCCATAAATTATGTCTGGTAATGAGAAGGCAGTCCTTATGGTTTTTGCTGTCAACTTGCGTATGTTGGTAATTTTAAAATCTATATATCAATTTAGTGGAAATAGGTTGAATTATTACCCTACTATACATTTTAATTGGTCGATTACTTAACCTTTTTGAGCTAGTACATGGGTAGGGTACATGCTCTGTTACTAATGATATCCCAAATGATCTGAAAATATATGTCATTGTGGGGTTTCTGTAACCCTTTCTGAGGAGCTGGACTCATTTCTAGCTGAAAAGCAGGAAGAAATGGGATGAATTGAGTGCTGTCAGAGATGCCTTCTATTTGAACAATCTTTTTTTTTTTTTCTGGTGAATACCAGTAGCTCAGTTATCTAGTGCAGGTGCAGTGGGGCTGGGGGATGGGATGGGAGAGAGGGGGGACTGTGTTTTCAGCCAAAAAAGCACATTCTCCACAATAGACCACACACTGCCAGCCAGCATGGCATCTACTCACACTTTCAGGGATTTTTTTTTCTCCAACCCTAGTTTTGGTTCACAAAGTTGCTATAGAGTAGCAACAGCAAGGGTTCTTTAGTAAACATTTGTCACTTGTATGACAAACGCAGAATCTGTCACAATTTCATAGGACGCTGCATTTTCACTAATGCTTATATATCTATCTATGTTATAACTTAGTTATAAGATATATAACATGTATACGTGTTCACCTGTTCTAAGCCAAGATCGTTAACCCCTTGTTTGCCAGAGCCCAGTAGTTATGTCTGCCATTGTCGCTGGTGTGCGGGCTTCATCTGTCTTCTCTCCGCTTAAAGCTGCTGGGGACGGATTAGGGCTCTTTGGGGTAGATTTGCTGGAGCATTGCGCTGCGAAAATTGCTTCTTGTTTGCTTTTAAAAAAACCCATGTATCCGTAAAAAAAAAGTTTTAGCTGAGAATAAATGGGAGCTACGGATTGCGTCCGTAGCGAAAATGCTAGGGATTTTTTTTAATTGTTTGTGCAGAAGATTTGATTTTTTTCTCTCGAATGATTTTTGTTTTATTGTATGAAAATCAGGATTATTTCGCATAAGATCTCCATAGGAAATGTTCTATTTTCTGTTACAGGTGGCATTCTTCATCTTCTCTGGTTCCTTAAATATACGGGGCATATTTTGGTACCTTGACTTTGGAGGGGAAAGTAATTTTAATTGCAAGCTTTTTTCCAAGACTTCTGCCTGGAAGAGGGGTTTATGCATCTATCCCTAAGGTATGCTTTCTATACATATAATATATAATAATATCATGAAAAAATATTGTTACTATATAAAATTTAAATGTACAGTTGCCCAAATTCACGTAGCAGCTTTAATGCTGTATACAAAGCTAAGTGAGCCTGTAACTAATTATCTTGGCATCAGAACGGTGTGTATTGCAAGGGTTATCAGTCATTTTATTAAGGCTCTCTCATTATTATATTTTGTTTTATGCAAAAACCTCACTCACTGTTCAATCAATGTCTGGAATATCAATCTTTTTATAATTTGTCCAAATTATAGGTACACACCAAATCGGTCCTTCCCACCACAGTACAAATGCTTGGGACCTGTACTATATATTAAATATTGTGTACTAGTTCAAGTTGTATCCTGAAATAATTTAGTAAATATGAGTAGTCGACTTAACCCTTGCCGTACCAGATTGGGGCATTGCTTACTCCGCTTGACTCTTTTAAGGTGTCTTCGGCCCTTACAACAGGGTCATCAGGGCTACTAATGGGAGTTAATATGATCATTATGGAAATATAATAGAGGATAATTGGCCTATTTTTCTGAACAACAATGTATTGCACAATAGCTTTATTATTTAATAAATTCAGCCCTTTAGTTGAAAGGCCCCAACAGGGAAGACCTTTCTTTATAGCTGGAGTTGAGAAAGAACAATAGCAATCTAATTGTGGATATTTCCTAAGATGACTTGGGGAAATGAACTGTTTATACTGGGAGAGACCCTCAGATGTGTGTTTTTTTTTGCCAATCCCTATTGCTCTCTCCTCCCAGTATACACAATGTGGGATTTATGGAAGATTGGGCTACATTCAGCGCCTAGCAACACACTGGATGTTCTCAGAACAAATACACTCTTCATGGCTCCAGTTTAAATATCTGGGGCTTGGAAATGTGTACACATCAGCCCCCAGCAAGGGAAATGACCTATTCAATTTCTTAACAAGAAGACAATTCTCATTGCACTAAAACCAGCGCATGGCAAAACGTTATCTGACATAAGCGAAAATTATTATATATATTAAATTATGTATATATATATATTAAAGTACTGAAGATGTCAAAGAGATTCTTTGACAAGTTTTATTTATATTATATTATCATTCTTAGAATCTATTATTATTATTGTTATTATTATTATTTATTTTGTGGTTGTTTTATATTTTGCTCTGCTTAATGATTAAAACACCCTGCACCCCTCTTGTATTATTTGGGAAAAGCCAGGAAAAATTCCAGCTACCTGATATGTTGAGTGTGCTGCTACACCCTTTCATCAGATCCAGTGCTTCTGGGCTGAGATTCACACTGTGCTACCTGTTGGTGAACAAGTCACATAGGTGAGAGCCATTCAGAAGGGAACTTTCCCCCTATGTGGAGTTGTGAATAATGCTGATCCCTCTCCCTGGCCCTGCTGCTTCACCCCAAGCGTGAAACAATGTCAGCTTTGATGCACTTTAAGCAGGGACAGCATGGGACTCCGATGATGTATGGCATTCTTCATCCTAGTGCATCGGATCCCCGGAGAAGCAGGAAGGAGGGAGGAGGAGGAGGGGGCAAGAGTAAATACATAATAACACTGAGCATCTTTAACTCTCTGAGTGTTTCCTTCTACTTTGTTTCACTGTTTGCCTCCTATACAAAATATTTTAAAACAGACACACAATCCATTCGAGATCACGGATTGATTCGCGCGTTAAAATACAACACACCGTATAGTCACCAAAAACTTGCATACATAAGCTTTGTATAAAAAAAAAAAAATCGAAAACGAAGTTTATTGATTTTTTTCCCAATGCAAGTCCAGGTTTCCGAATACAAGTTTGTCCCTATTTTTCATTTGCTCACTACTACTGTAAAAATAATCATTCACTTATTTTTGCAGATGATAACTGATAATGAACATTATTTGTAGATTTATATTATTTACAATGCACTACTGAATGCCTAGCATATCAAGCAAAATATTGCATTTTCACAACTGAAATATTCAGGAATACCTTGAAAGTATTATTTCCCAAAAAATTTGGGAATTTGAAAGAAATACCTGGGATGAAATAAAAATGCGAAACAAAATTAGTTGTTACTTATTTGCAGTTAAAAAAAGCCATAAATATATGTGAAGATCTGCTCCAATTTACAGATAATGTACTAAATATTACACCTAAAAAACAAACAAACAAAAAATAAACAAATAGCCTCGCATCCTTGGAAAGTAAATAAAGTCACGTTCTATAGCGTGAAATTCCCAGACCAGAAGAGTCCGTACAATCAATCCTTTAAGTAACTTACAATTAAATGTAAATTTTAAAAAATCCCAGCATAAACCATTTCGGGGCTGTGTGTAATCTTCCCATCTCTTCTGCAATACATTGTTTTAAAAGTAGCTAACCAATATGGCTTATTTGTGCTAAAAAAAAAATGGATGATTTTTGCGCGTTCATAATTAAATCCAAATCGAAATATCAAAGCGATGGCGCGCAAGAGTCAAAAACAACGTTTCGGCAGATCTGTGTAATGGTGATTTGTAGCAGGGTAGGGAGCACAGACAGAAAATATACCCTGCAGGTGCACGCTGTAACCCTGCCATCCGGACTTTAATGTAGATTACTCTCCAATTCGTTTGATCAGGCTTTGAAACCTTTTACAATTGCCTGTGACGAACTGACAGCTTTTTTTCCCCTGTCTTTGAATAATGTCTCGAGGCTAAATCCCCTAGGGCCTGAAGACTCATGCGCATAGACATTATACATTTCAGAGTGGGGTTTCGGGATACCAACTTGTGGATGCAATACTTCCGATCCTTTAAACCAAAAAATCAGACTAAATCATAGATAGTGCCCCCATTGTCCCCTAAATACAAGAGTGGTAGGAATACCCAAACTAATTTTTATCAATTTTAATTAAACCACTTATTTTTGTATAGTTTTTAAATTTGCATTTATTTACACATTCGCACACATATAGATAGATAGATTTATAGATGGATAGATTTATAGATAGATATACACAAATACATATATCTCCTTGTTTTTTTTGTTTATTTCCGTTTTTCGTTTATCAGATATTTGGGAAGTTTATACCTTCAGTTTTTTTTTATTCTCCACTTAGAATTTTCCTAATAAAACTGTTATAGGCGAAGACAATAGCGATGCTGTTATACTTCAGATGGCAAAGGGTTACACATCAATAAATGTCACATTTGCCCACTGCAAAAGTTTTCTCAGTCTCCTTTTATTCCCAGCAGGGGAGGGGGAGGCACTCCCATTCATTACCCAGCACCAGGCAGGGGCAGTTCTGCAGAATGGTCCTAGTTTTGGCCGACGAAGTAGGGAATTTTCCAACAGCAGCCCCCTTTGTTCTCTGGGTCTCCTTCCCAATTTCAGACATCCCCAAGTTTGTTTGTTAGTGACGCTATTGCCATCTGGCATGTCCTATGTTCCAAAGGATATAAATCATTAAAGCATCGAAATCATTTAAGTAAAAATAACCAAAATGCTAATTTATTTCCTTTAAAATGACCCCATGATGTTGAACACATCGAAAATGTATCATTTTCTGGAGGTGGAAATCATATCTGCATCTGGTGAAATAGATCATACGGTACTTTACTGAATTGGTTAATGATAACGAGATGGGACATGTGCTATTATTAGTAATCAGATTAGAAGTAGGTCATTAGCTGGCTTCTAATGTTAGGGAATGTACAATCGCACATAAAGGCCCAATAATCTCCTATCACTGTGCCTGTAATCTCTAATCTGGTGCATAATACATTTCACCATCTACTTAAAATTTAATTGCATCCAAGGAAGATTTAGCTAAAACCGCTCACTAAATCGATGCTCACACAATTGATGCGCCCTTAAAAGTGCAACACAACGAATGCACAGACTATTGAGGAGGGGTGGGGGGCAAGTGCGTGGTGGGGCTATGTGCCAGAGGCAATAGGCAAATTCAGACAAGATTGTGTTTTAATCTGACAAAGGCTCCAAGTGTTCATATTCCAATCGACTCCAAGCTAAACGCTGGAAGTGGATAACTGTCTTATGGTCTGGCTCTGGAATAATTTAACCATTTCAGTGCCTGTAGAACTCTAGTCACTCCTCTGGTTTCCAAGTATTTAACAGTAAATAAAATTAAACTTTTGCAAAGACATTTATTTCTGTGCGTTCTTACATGGGAAATTCCCTTTTATTTGCAACTTCTTATTCCTAATTGTTTTTTGCTTATTCTCAATTGCGTCGGCTACATGTTACAATGGGATGTTATATAGCTAAAATAATATTATAAATGGCATAGTTCTCATGTCCTACAATGAGGGTGATTCCAGGTTGAGAAGTGGTTCTTCTTAAGTATTTACACGTATTCTTATTCGTTAGAGCTCCTGCTACAAGCTTTAATAATTCATTAATTAATAATAATAATATATTGATATAAGCGATCCTTGGTAGAAACTTATTAACCCTTGATTAAGGCTACAAAATGACACGCAATCTCACATCTGATCAAAAAGAACAACTTGCTCAGATGGCACCGCGATCCTATATTATAAAGTGGCTTTGGACAAATTGTAGATTCTAAATTAAATAAATGCGTTTATAATAAGTGATCATTAGGATGGTTATGTTAAATATACCCAATTATGTGCATGACTTGCTGGTAACAGTAGCTCCCTTTCTGCGGGCTGATCCCTTATTCACTAACTATAGCCTGCTGGGGAAACGTGATTATACTACATCCATAGATTACCATGGGCTTCAACGGCCTCATTAATGCCTCACTGTTGCCCGCAGACCCTGAACAGCCCCTTTGCTATGATTTTCACTAGAGATAGTAGAGCAATGTACTAAGTAAGGCTTGTTTGGGATTTAACCATTACAATTGTGATGGAAGCTGTGTTGTTATATATATATATATATATTTTACAAAATTATATTACATACCCTATATTACATTCCCTAAAATCAGGGGGTGTCTAACGGTATAATATCATATTTACCCAAAAAATTAAATGGTTAATATAGTTTAATATCAGAATATAAATATCCTCTAAAATAGTACAGGAATCGCTCATAGTGGGTTTTTTTTATTAAACTATTTATGCGCTAAAAGTGATTTGTTTGTTTTTATTTGTATAGCCTTAAAATAGTAATACATTTTTTAAATATTTTTTTCTTAGATCTGAAAGTGCTTTTTTCTAGAAGACAGGACACAGATGCCCCGAAGCCTGCACCCCCACACTGGGATCCAGCACAACTGAATGGGGAGAATGACACAGAATGTACCCTGGATCACATGGATCAATGAATGAGACGGCATACTGTGTTCTGTTCCTGTGTTTGACACTTGGGAGATCCTCAGCGACCCCCTCCACGCTATGCTTAAGCGCACCATAACCTTATCATTGCACTGTGTGACCACTGAAGAAGGTGCTGTTTGTTATGCTAATTTTGAAATATTTAATTACTACTTTACATTGTTATCCACAAAGTAGAAATTATAATTGGCAAGACTTGCAATAAATATATGTTACTATAAAATGCTAAGCAAACTTATTCTGTAAAACACATGACAATACCTTGTCCAGGTTATATATATATGTATATATATATCTATATATATATATATATATAAAACGAGATGGGACATTGACCACAGAGGTCAATAGCTATATTATATATATATATATACACATATATATAATATAGCTATTGACCTCTGTGGTTTTATAAGGGATGTGGCGATCTGATGAACTAGAAGCATTCATGCTCACTAGAATTCCCTTTTGTTTGTTAGAGTGTTACAGGTGAACTTGTTTAAACACTTCCATGCATTAAAGAGGTAATTCAAATGCATAACACCTATCTCTAACCTCACCCCATCCTCTCTCTCTGTATTGTCCTTCAGTCTCAGTTTATTCACTGGGTGGTGATACTTCTCTGGAACTATTTCCTAAAAAGACTGACCTTGGCTGATCTATCTTGGTATTTCACATACTGTGTGCAGGTTGTGTTGCTTAAATCACTTTGTGCACACTTAGACAGCATAAACCCCACTGATGGAAACGTGGAATGGAATGACACAGTCCCTCTATACTAGGGATGGGCAATTTGGGGGCCTTAGACTTAAGGCAAGTTCGCACGCTGATCAGGTAACAACAGAACAAGAGGGCTATTGGAGTGGGGTTGGTTATCTGTCTTTTCTACAGACCACAGCTCTGGCACTCCCAGCGTGTTACTGTGTCCCCTGATAGAAATGTCATCTGCTAAAATTTCACCAATGCAATAATTACAAATTCATACAACTGATTCTAGAATGATATTGTATAGACACACACATATACACACATATGTATATAAAAATACTCTATTTTCACAACCATTTATTTGAATATAAATTATATTTTGAGCTAGTCTTTCATATCAATTATCAAAACAATAATTTCTTCTATCCCACCTTCTTATAAAGTAACTCTCTTCCCCTCCCCAAATCCTTATCTTTTTTTATGTGCATTTACTAAGATGATTGGCTTGAGGAAACTTAAATGCCCTTTGTGTCATTTGTATCTTGGGTGGTGGTTACTCATGTTACACCCCTTGTGGCATCCCCTTGTGGCAACAGGTGTCTGGTGGCAAGGTGTCATATTTTAGGTAAGGACATTTGACAGGATATCTGGGTGTGGTGTAATAAAGTATCAAACTGTTGCAGTATATTAGTGGGTTAGCAAAACAAGAAATATTATCCAATCAAGAGGACATCATTTTATCATGGGAATGTTACAGAGCCACAACTGTGCATTTCTATAAACCCAGATGACCCTTATTACATCCCTAATGCTTTGAGACAATCATCTCTGAAGAAAATAAGATTCTAATGGAAACAAATTCATAGGGAACTCAATTTAGAATTGGTAAAAGTCCTGGTAACACCAACTCAAAACTCAGTATTTTGGAAATGTATATAGAAAGCTTCAAAGTATTTTAAAGTTACTTGTTATGTCATAATTTTGTGATGTTTCATAAATTGGTTATTACATGCTTATGGATTTTCTTTTGTGAGGTCTAAACTATAATTATAACCCTTTTTCATCTGGAACCACCAAAGCATTTTGCTCAATTATTTCTGAGCAAATTAGAAACAAGTGTGGGGGGTCTTTCTTCTTATGACATACTAATGGACTACTACTGGACTACAATGTTTTTGGAATTTTGCTATACCAAATTACTGCTAAACTCTTATATCTGCCGTTTTAACTCTTAAAGTGTTAACTAAAAGTCCATTCTCCATCCTCATAAATTGAGTGTCTCTACTGTTCACCCCCCCCCCCAGATTATGGAACCTCGATTCGGATTACCACAAAAATGTTCTTTGAAGTGAGAGATCCCATCTGGTACCCCAGATCTCAGAAAGTGATGTCCCCACTATAGCTAGGAAACCCCAAGAGCTAATGACAGAGAGTGAATTATATATGCAATTTAAATGTGTACCCAGTAATTCCAATCAAAAGGATTCCATGGTAAGGCTGCTTGGTCAGAGGCCAACTTCCATTTATGAGATAAAGCCTTAGTTGTGATTCTATTTCCTGGATCATGACAAATTGGAGGTCTTGCAAGGCAAAGCCAAGTCTGCTGAGCTAATTCCTGACACCACTCATATGTATAAAATCATTACATAACATGCAATGGAAACTGGAATCCTATATCTATGTTTTTTCCTTCAATTACAGTAAAAGAAGCCTGTCTGCATCAAGATCTTCAGCTTTGCGGTGGTTATGCTTGTGTCTCCTCTACAGATGATTTTTTAAAAAGCTTATATTTTTATTTAAATAATTAAAAGAAACACTACAGGGGCACTGTTTTTGCCCTGCCTTCCTGCATTGTCTGGATATTGGTTCTTGAACCAAAAGCTGACATTAGATAAAATGGTACATGGGTGAAGGAACATCACATTAACTTGATAGAGATATAACTTACGTATCCTTACGTATCCTAAACACAATACCCCCATGTGAATAACATAGTCTCAAAACCTGGCTCTTCCATCCTCAGCATCAATAATTGTCATTGAACACTAATTGTAGCAATTAATTGTATATACTGGTATTTGTCATAATGGACTGAGTTAAGGTTAATGAATAGATGCTTGGACCAACAGTCTCCCTTAGGTTTCTCTGATAAAAGGCAGAATTCATTGTTTCTTCTAAGATGGTGAGTTGTCCAGGCCCTGATGCAGCAAGGCCTCCCAAAACAACGATCTGCCATCATCATATTGCTTTTCAACAGACATAACAGGGCTCTGCCTTCCCAAATCTCATTCTTTTGAACTACCTGTCCCAGGAACATTGTTCCAAAACTTTACATTCAGGTAGTTTTGGCAAACTCGATAAACCATTCTTGGTATGATTCAATTTTGTTTTCCAGAGGTATTCAGGAACATTGGCATGATGTTTTGGAATCTTGGGTACTGATTGTTTACAGATGACTCCAGTGACTTGACTCTAGTAATACCTTTAATTGGGTTGCGTTTACTAGGGAAATTACCTTTTCACACCTGAAAACATTTATTACCTAACACATTAAATTGTGAAGTCATTTGTTTTCTTGGGCTATACTCCTAGAACCCAGGAAGTGATCCGACCAAATTTAATGTGAAACAATGCAAAACAATACAGAAAATCAGACAGGGGACAAATACTCTTTTTTTTTACACAACTTTTGATGAATCTTACATCGAGAACCATCAGGGTGGCAGGCGTGTCATTTTTCCCAGTGTTTCCTTGAAACTTTTTTAAATGCACATCCAGATATCAACACAGCATACCGCTTTTGTCTGTATATACCTAATAAAGTGGCTTTCAAACTGTTTTATTAAGGGCTTCATGTACTGTACCTGGAGTAATTTGGGATGCAGTGAAATGCTGCAATGAATTATATACCTCCTCATGGTAGACAAATGCCATCCATTTCTAGCCCTCACATGGAAATATTCTAGCACCTACCTAAAATATTGATACCATTCTTTTAATAATTTCAAGTTTTATTTACAGAATTTACTCAACATGTTAAATGTATGAATCCTATTAAAATCTTTGTGTAAGGTATATTTCCCCACCTTTTCAAGGGTTAAGATAGTGTGGCATCTCCAAGAACCATCATTAAGAAAGGGAAACTTTAATGTGACAGTTCTGGTTATTTTTCTGTCAAGACAGGCTTAGGACAAGTGACAGCTGTGAGTTTCATATCGATTATGTGGCATTCTCATTTATCTATTCTGCTGCAAGGGAAACAGAGCAGACAAAACTCCACCTAATAACCTATGGACAGTGAATATATTGTCTACGTAACCACCTTAGGCTGCTGGATCTCACCCTGGGAATATTTATTAAATCTAGCACAGCTCTTGTGGGAGCTGTAATTTATGTAGAGTATTGTGCAAAAGTTTTAGGCAGGTGTGAAAAATGCTGCAAAGTAAGAGTGTTTGAAAAAACAGGCATGTATTTTTTTATCATTTAACAAAATGCAAAGTGAGTGAACAGAAGAAAAATGTAAATCAAATCAATACATGGTGTGACTAACCTTTGCCTTCAAAACGGCATGCATTCTTCAATTCTGCACACAGTCACAGGTTTTGTAGGCATGTAGTTAGGTGTAAATAATTATACCAAGCAGGTGCTTAAGATCATCAATTTAATATGTAGGTTGAAACACAATGATTAGCTAAAACAGAAACATCTCTGTAGGAGGAATAAGACTGTGTGAGGAACAGCCAAACACACTAACAAGATGAGGCTGTTAGCGTCAAAGGTCAAATGTCATAACCAAGACTGAGCATAACCACAAGACACAGTGTGTTATACTGCATCAACAAGGTCTCTCATATGCAGAAATTGAAGGAGGCACTGTACGTGCAGTGGTGGGCCAAGAAAACCTAGTGCAGCGGTAGAAAGACACAGCTTACTTCCCAATCATAAGATGTCCAGCAGTACCATTAGTTCAGCATAGGCAGAAAATAGTGGGGCCCTCGTAGACCCATCTACTGTCTGGTCAGAATTGGTCTTCATGGAAGACTTGAGGCCAGAAAGCCATACCTCTCATATGGAAACAAGGCCAAGCGAATCAAGTATTCATAAAAACAAAAATATATATATCAGTGGTTCTCTCGACCGATGATTTTGAAACATTTTGGCTTAAGCAGAAGGCAGTTTGCCAAAGAGCTGGAGAGTGGTACAGAATGTTTTCAGGCAACACTAAAGCATGGTAGCGGTTCCTTGTAATTTTGGGGTTGCATTTCTGTAAATGGAGTTGGTTAGAATTAATGTTCACCCCAATTCTGAAAAGTACAGGAAGACACTTATCCATCATGCAATACTATCAGGGAGGCATCTGGTTGGCCCTAAATTTATTCTGGAGCATGACAATGACACCAAACATACAGCCAAATAAAATTAGTGTAAAAAAGAACAAGGAGTCCTGGAAGTGATGGAATGGCCCACACAGAGCCCCAATCTCAACATCATCAAGTCTGTCTGGGATTACAGAGAGAGAAGCAATTGAGGCTGCCTTAATCCACAAAATAACTGTGGTTAGTTCTCTGAGATGTTTGGAACAACTTACCTGTCAAGTTACTTAAAACACTATGCAAGTATACCTAGAAGAATTGATGCTGTTTCGAAGCAAATGGTGGCCAAACCAAATATTGAATTGATTTAGATTTTTCTTCTTGTCACTTACTTTGCATTTTGTTAAATCATAAAAATAAACAATTAACAAGTCTATTTTAGTGTACTTTCAGTGTACTGGGATACACAGCTATACAGATTTGCTTCCTGGTTTGTAACATTAAATTAAATCTAATGTGTTGCACTGAGGTTGATGATGTGAATTGCTTTTGGCAGACATTTGTTTATTTCTCAGCCATTGAACTTTGCTGTCATTGGGTTTTTGTCATCCAGTATTAGTCATCTTTCATAAATTTGCGGGAAGTTTTGCTCACGGGCATGTGAAGTTTGGATTAAGATACTTGAGGTTTAAAAGGGGGTCATTAGCCCTGGACATATATATATATATATATATATATATATATATATAATTTACCCACACAAGAAAAAGGCATGAGTGTTATTATCTGAACATTCCATTCTAGAGATAGTGAAGAATGTCATTCCCTCATTCACAGAGGAACGGAGACGTAAATTCATGTGACTCCGCTGGGTTCCTAGGTGGAACAAGAGAAAAGGCGCTGTGTGCGAGCAACGCTAAGGCATCCTGGCGGGAGTGCACGGGATTACCGTACTGGGACACGCAGGTACATGGTCTGAGCGCCAGTTCCCACCCGCAACACCCGAAAAACCGCCCGCACCTGCATCCTGATGCAGTCCTCTAGTACAGATGGCATGTATAACATCTAGAAAAACTCATAAAGTACTGAATGAGTGCCTGGCAATCAGTAGACATCTGGCAAATGACCCATTAAAACCGTCCAGCCTTGTCTTCCACACAGGGACTACCTACAGGGTACATAATTCCGGATTCTGTAGCATTAGATAGTTTATAAAGAAACAAGAAACATGATGCACTTTTTATCAACAGAATGATATGCATATAATAAAGCTATTTATGTCAAATTTGATCTGTGAGTGAAACGGGGAAAATTATACAATATTATGTATAAATATTTATTCTGCTTTTATGCCTACAAAAGCTGACTATATAAACCACTACATCCTAAGTGGCGAACATAGCACCTACCTAAGTGGTGGTATCACATCAATATGTATAAAGACTGGTAGTTCTGTTAATAAATGCCATTGTGTGTCATTGTCAAGTGCGATCTTAAGTGACATATTGATGGGATCCCAGAGATCAGGTGACCCAAGACCACACTAGACGCATCTAGAGATCAGTCTAGCCTCATAGGTATATTTGGGCACTAGTTTAAAAAATAAATAAAAAATTATATATATTATATATATTTTCTGTTTTCTCACATGACTCAAATCCCATCTGCCCCAAGAAAACACTGATTAAAAATATGCCAAAACACTACCTGTAAACCAAAGCAAAACAATGAGAAAAACCCAAACTATTGTAACTGGGTCTATTTTACTTTTATTACATTTAGAATGACCCCCTTACAAAATACTTATAATTAGTTTACTAATTCTCCATGTTTTAAGTCAAGGAGATGGAAATTACATCATATGTCTGTTTTTGTTAGTCATTTCTACAAGGTAGGATTTAACATTTCCCCCTTCTTAGTAAGTTAAAGAGGCTTGGGCTGCCCAGTCACCGTGGTAACTGCCATAAAAATGCTCCTAAAGTTTGAGGAGGTCAGCTAACAGGGTCATTTACTCTGACCTCTCCCTGAGCTGGGCCTGGCAGGCCGCAGACTGCAGTTAGTCTAAGTCTGGGTCTAGCCCCATAAGGTCAGCTAATCCAGCGCTGATATAAATTTTTTGAGTCAGTTCATGGCCTAAACACACCAGGTGGCCTTCAAAATCGATTGTGACCTTCTGCCCCTGTCTAACAGAGGAATAGCATCCAACCTACTGGAGGATTTAGGCAAGAGTGACAGATTTTTACTGGGTGTTATCGAGAGAAGGACAAACAGTTTGAACAAACGAGGTTGTAGGTACAATAAGAATGACATCATGCAATATACTAACCCTAGTAACACACATTACGTGCACTCCTACTAAATCGGTTCATAATATATTACATATTGGCATTGCCATGAGATATCTAGAAATCATTAGATTTTTTTCTTGTACATAAAATGCAGTGATTATACACCATATATTAATAACTGCCTTGTGTTAGCAGTTCCAGTAGCTTTTGGATGGTAAATTTTGCAAGCTGTGAGCACATAATCTGTTGTATTGGTTTGTTGCCATTTGTCAAATGGAGTTTCGATCAACTCCTCAAGTATTTTTTGTAAGAACTGCAAAAACTTTTGGCAGAGTATAAAAAATTATAACGATAATGATTAATGCTGAAATTTTGACACTGAAAAATATTTAGGACAAACTAAAAAAGGTTACTACAAATCCCTTGAAGCGCTAATATTTTGATATAATTGAAGATGTATTGTGGGGGTATAATTAATGCTGAAACGTGTGTGTAACAAAGTACCCTAAGCTTGTCAGCAAGTGAATCACTAGAATCCTGGGTGGCTCTGTCCCTTCTCATTATTTGAACTTGACTTGCTTTACCATGCCCCATATCCAAGTTTAACTGAAAAGTTTGTTGGGTGACTAATGCAGCAATGTTTTCACTGCGGTTTGCGTGAGAATCATGGTATTATTTCCAGACAGCTGGTCCACTCAATAATTAATAAAAATACATCCACAATAAAAACACAGGTTGGTGCTTTATAGCAAGAACATTTTCTCGTTTGAATTATAAAAGAATATTAGAAATTAAAATTATAATTTTCATATGGAGTACATATTTAATTGAATCAGTGCCAAGAATATACATCCACTACTGACAGTCAATGTCTGGCTCAGTATATAGTGATGGGAGTTATGTTGTACTGCCATCTGTGTCTAGCTCAGTATATATAGTGATGGGAATTATGCTCTACCACAGTCTTTGTCTGGGTCAGTATATAGTGATAGAGTTATGCCGTAACACAGTCTCTGTATGGTTTAGTATATTGGGGAAGACCCTTTTCTATTCCAGCATAACTGCCCCAGTGCACAAAGCAAGGTCAAAAGAACACATAGTTGGATGAGTTTGGTGTGGAAGAACGTGACTAGCCTGCACAGAGTCCCAACCTCAACCCCATCAAGCACCTTTGGAATGAACTGGAATGGAGATTGGGAGCTGGGCTTTCTCGTTCAACATCTTGTGCCTGACCTCACAAATGTTCTACTGGATGAATGGGCAAAAATTCCCAGAAGAGTGGAAGCTGCAAAGGGGGGACCAACTACACATTAATGTCTATATATTTAGAATGCAATAAAAGTCATTGTTGGTGGAATGCTCAGGTGTCCCAATACTTTTGTTTATATAGTGTATTTTATTTTTCGTATTTCTGTTTTTTTCCAGTTGACATAATGTTTAGAAATGTGTGCAATAAGTATTCTTGCAAACATTACATTTTTGTCAAAACTCGTGGTATGCCCCTGCTTGTGATCAGCCGTTGTACACTCAGAAAGATAAAAATACTGTAATAAAAAAACAAAAACCGAAAGGTTTCTCTGATGTGAAAAAAACATTATGTAACATTCATACATTTGCAAAAAGGGGTTTACAAAGGTTTCCATAAAACACCAGATACAGTAAATTGTATGTGCTGCTTTTCCATTACGTTGCAGGGAAATAATTTCATTTGCATGCCTTACTTCATACTGTGTTTAACAGTAATCTGTTGCTCAGGATGTGCATGTGACCATAAAAATGCTACCTCTGGTCTGTGGAAAATAATCCATACAATATCAAAATAGTTATGTACTTTCAACATATGTGATATGTTACAAATAAATGAGAGAATGTTATAAATGTTAGCTTACTATGTTTAAGCCACACATCGTTTTTTTAAATATTATATATATATATATATATATATATATATATATACATATATATATATGTGTGTGTATATATATATGCTTCATTTTTGTAATCTGGATTTGTAACTATCATTGTTAAACAGTTTTTTTTTTTTTTTGGCACATTTGCTTTACTCATCAGTCCCATGCTAGTTTTGTTTGAAAAATGCTGGTGTTTGAAAAAAGGGGGTTTATCAGATCAGCAGTGTATGATCTGAGCATGCAAAACAACAAAAGCTAAATGCTTATTTCCCTAGTGCTGGCAGCATGTCATGGGGCCCCAAAATAGGCTGAACAAGGGTTCCATTACGACTAGAACAAAAATACTGTGTGGTGTAAAACTGTTAATGCCGTAACATCTACGCCTGGAAAGCTGGCCTGTGAGAATCACACATTTACACTTAAAATGTGCTAGTTCTATTGCAGGAAGACTACTTCAGGTAATTCATTGAAAATCATGAATAAAAACACGAAGCAGTCTTGTAAACTAGCCACCAAAATCCCTTGTTTTGAAAGTAGCTCTATGTTAGTCAACATGATTAGTGTGTGTGTATATATAGTTGTGAATATAATAAATATACATTATATGTAAGTCTTTATTTTGCTAAGCTACAACCAAGAATATAAACAATACAAGTAACAAAAGTTACAATTACACTTTAAAAAGTCCAACAGTATTCCAAAGCATATCTATGGCTCAACACACATATGTGGAAAGCACTTCCCATTGATTTTAATGGAATCAATGTCCTTTTCTCATATATATATATATATATATATATATATATATATATATACAAACCAAAGGGAGCGACTGCACACTCAGAGAATTTGTTAATATACACAGGCTTCCATTTGCCCAGGTGCTCCAAAAATAGCCATATATATGTAACCAAAGAAAAAATGGGCACTCACGGGTCCTTGCAGTAAAGTGCATCAAGCACTATTTTATTTCAACCAGCACAGCCAACGTTTCGGACCACCTCCGGTCATTTCTCATGTATATGAGAAAAGGACAAGTTCTGGTGGTTAAAGTAAAAGCATTATATATATATATATATATATATATATTATATTATATATATATATATGAATGATGCTTTTACTACCCCTTAATTACAGGTGGAAGGATTTTCCATCACCTTTAACCACCAGAAGGACATTGATCCTATTGAAATCAATGGGATATATATATTCATATCCCATATTGTCCTTATTCTTATCACTGAATGCACACTTACAAACACTGGTTAATGGTCAAACCTTTCATTATTATAAATATTTAATCATGTAAAATTAATTAATCATTTCTTTAAAGTTTTTGTGCTGCTTTCAAAATCCTCAGAGAAAAAAAAAAATGAAGTTCTGATAAGACACTTTATCTTAGCAAACTAGAGACTACAAGTAATGTTTTGTCTAAATGGAACAGCACCTTTAAGGGTGTATTATTTGTGTATTTGAAAATAAAATTAAAAACATTTGCAGCAAATGATTGATTTTAACTACTGACTCACTGACTGGAAGCAAATACCATTGTATGTCTATGTTTATTATAATTTGGTGATTTGACTTTGTTTGCTAATGTAAAATGACAAGCTTTTCAGTTTTTAATTGTATGTAGGAAAGTGAATACTTATGAAACACATGCTGGGGTGCATGCTAGCACCAGAGCAGACAGTCACATACAATACATTCACAACTCAATAAACTCATTATATTTAAAAATTTAAAAATCTGTCCTGGATAAATATTGGCAATTACGTTTGCTTAATATATGTCATCATTTCTAAAACTGGGCATGTGGGTAGTTTGGACAAGACTGAGAGGTACTTCAACAATAGTTTCATTTTAAGTTAATGGAATTTGATAGTACACAAATTAAGTACAATTAATGATATGGGGAAACATATCATTAATTGTACTTAGATAATGTTTGCTGGCACAATTGGCTTTCAATTTTATCTTATTGCTTAATATTTTAGCAAACTTGTTAATGTGAGTTTTTAAAAACTAGTAAGATCAGGTCAATGTTTGCAAATTGCTAACATGTAGCAAGAACCTGGCAATATACATTAGGATAAAATATATGTACTAAAAAAGAAAATGCTTTACTTAAATGCATTTTCAAAACAATTTTGATCCTTCATAAAAGCACATTTACAAAGAAATGTACCTTAATATATATTTTCAATGTAAAATTTGAAACATATTACACATTATATGTTTATTTGTTTTCTTCTCTATTTATGTAATCCATGTTAACAGGAAAATGTCATTCAGGCTCGGAGGAGTCATATAGATTTATCCTATTACCTTTCCTCCTCCCAATGTTCCAGTTTAAACCTTGAAGTAGTCAGTGACAGTGAGTAATATCTACATCTATACCTTACTAGGTCAAAGACCATGTCAGCAAGAGATGGCAATATATACCCTGCAGGCAGAACACTCTGTTTACCCAGCTGACCTCTAACAAAACCCCTTATTTATTCTTATAAGAATTATGAGGTTGGTGCCCTTCTGTTGATCAGTTAGATCATGGTGGGCTAAGATATAGGTCCTGTGAGTGTGGCATACAGTAAGACAGCGACTCTCATTCATTGGGGTCTGTGTGTAATAAGCCACCAAAAAAGAGGGACAGCTGCAGTTTGAAGGAACAAACAAAACAGCTCATTCTTAGGAGGCCAAACTTCCTAATTTGCTGCTGGGCAGTTTACTGCAATTACATTCTTTCTTTTAACTCTTTATGTGCTATGCTTGCTAGTGGGTGGTAGAACACCCTGGTACCAATTGGACTATTGGTACAGTTCCTTTTTTTATCACAAGCTTCTTCTATAGCCATTTTATAGCATAAAATTGTAGTATTGAAATAAATTAAAACCTTAACATGTTTATTACCATTTAATATTATTTTATATGAACTAATTATAACTTAGAACAAAACTGAAAAGTGGCAAACATTCACATCAAGTGAGGCACTGAGCTTTTTCTTGTAGTAGACCCTGTAGTATGAAAGAATTCTTCATGATACAACATACAAATTCACAATTGATGAGGAACCACATTGTATATGTATTGTATTGTTTATTGTATAAGTTTACGCATTTATTTATATGAAATGATATGTTGCTTCTCAAACTAAGAATCATATAAACACAAATTTATGGTGCAAAATTGAGTGCCAGAAAGGTTTGGCCTTATTGTACATTTATCAGTGCCACACACTTCACTGTTTTTCTCAGTTCCAGAAGTTTCTATAGTTGGCAAACAATATCTTCGAGATCTTTTGTAATTTTGCTAAGAAAAACATTACAGATTATGGACTCGAGTATTGTTCCCTGAGCTACCCCACCAGTAACAAGACATCCCTCTGAATATTTACCTTAACTGAAACCTTCTGTCTCCTGTTACACAACCGTTACCCTATCCATTGAACATCCAAACACTGCAGTTTACTTAAGAATCTTCTCTATTTATCATATACTAATCTACCTTGAAATAGGCTGCATTTTTAACCAAATAACGTAATATATAAATGTACCACAAAGCCCGCAAAAACAAAAAAACAAAGAAGCAAAACAAAGAAATTCAAAAATTAAACAGAAATACTCCAAATTATTAAGAGAAACAAACATACCATCACAAATAAAAACAAACTATCATTAAAAACTATCACTATCAAAAAAAAAGAAAAGAAATCCCAAAAAGCAATTAATTTAAGTGTTGCTCCTCTACGGTGTTAATGTACGAAGCCAGTTTGTGATATTCATCAGGTGAAGAAACGTCATTGGCTCTCCTCTGTGTCATCACTGATGTTACGTTACTTTACGTTACCTTGGAGATTAAATAGGATTTATTTTGGTCAGGTAACTCTATTAACGAGCTACAGTTCCAAATGAAAAAACAGGTGCTGGGCATTGTGGTACCAGCACAAGATGCTGTCAGCACCCCACTGTCACCCTTTTAATGAGACAGAATACTGTAAATTCCAGGGGTCTTTTCTTCCTGAAGATCTGAGTGCCAGGATGTTGGGAGTTAGTGGAGTGGAAGGAATTCCACTGGTTCTGGAATTCCTGCAGGTGCTAAAGATTCCTTTTAGAGCATCCTATTCCCATCTGTTATATGTAAAGTTGGATGTGAGTAAGGTTTTATTGTTTGTTTGACTGACATATAGGGACCTTTAAGAAAGCAGGTCACACTCAGATGGACTTTTTTAGAATATGGGGCTCTTTCAGCACACACACACACAGACATTATATATATTCGGTCAGTATATATATATATATATGTATATATATATACTGACCGGTCAGTGTCTATATACTGACTGAATAATCTATATTTGACAATTTTTAATTTCATGTCCCCTCCGTTTGTCCGATGCTGCTCTGAGGCTATTTTTACCACTGGCAATTAAAGGACATACAATAGTAGTTTTGTATATATATATATATATATATATATATATATATATATATATATATAAAGCAGGTTTGTATAAATAAATCTCATCTACAGTCAAAACTTTGCACAGTCAGAAAATTCAAGGATATGCAACCTTTGAACTTCATTCAAGTTAGCTATTTTGTATACACTGTGTAAAGACACTCACAACTCTTAGAAGTTTATATGTTCATTAAACTTAACTGCCAATGCTGGTGGAATGTGTAAATTTAAGCTTTTTAATGTTATGTACAAAAAAACACACTTTCTATCTGGGCAGGAAGTTTCCGGTTCTTGTTCATTTCCCATTAGGCACCACTAGCTGTTTATGAGAATTTTCTTCTTCTTTTTTTCTCATTGTTAAATTATGTGCTATGTATATTCTGTTATAATCAGTGATATTGTCACTGTGGTCAGGTGGAACACTGAGAATGAGACTGGCTCAGTGTGACTGCGCTCATGGTACATGCAGTAGTTTCAAGACAATCCCAACCCTTACTTGCCTATTTAACTGAGGTGTGAAATACTGAGACCTTTAAAACAAGATCGCTATACCCTCAAGGCAGGAAAAATACGGCTTGACAAAAGCTGATTACATGCTTGCAAATCACACAGCTGCTGCTTTCTTTACTTACCAAGGTCTGAAAGAAGATAGTTTTTTTTTCAGGGTAGAGTTTTTTTTTATGCTTCATTGGGTTTTCCATTTCTTAATCAATTATAGCCATTGGTCAAGTTACTTTAACCATTTGAGTGCCATAGTTTAGATTACCGTCTCTCTTCCAGACAAGAAGTTAAACAATAAACTCAACAATGGCGACAATTACATTTTAAAAAAAGTAAACATATTTTATTTGAGACGGATTATGATTTACTGCCAGTCTTTACGTCAAGTTAATAATCCATATTTTTTAATAAATAAATTTTTATCGAACACTTGAATTTATTTTATCGTCCTTATTTGTTATTTAAAGATTTTTTTCCAGGCACGTTATATAATCAGTAAATTTATTGGTTTAGGAAGCCTGTCTTATTAAAGTCAATTTTGAATGGAATTCAAGGTCAGAAGTCTGGCTGTTAATACCATAGCGGCACTGCATATTCCTAGTTGTCTCTTATTTGGAATTCTTGGTTGACCTTGACAGCAGTAACCATGTATCCACATTAGAATACTCAATATATACGGACGACCTACTATCTATGCACAAGAAAAACATAATTCTCAAGGAAAATAGCTGCTCACTCTTTTGTTGATGGATTATTGGTTCAATTGTTGTCAACATTTCTTTGTGGTGCAGTCAGTGGAAAAGAAGGGAAGAGAATGTGGGTGCCACTTCAATCTGAAGAAAGATGAGGGCTGTTTAAATTAACTATTTTAGACATGGTATAGGGCAAGCAGCAAAGAGATTCTGTGCTTCTTACAATGTTGCATGGGTTAATTTAAGAATAAGGAAGTTGACAGCAAAGCACTAGTAACTATGAGCATGGACTAAAAAAAAGTGAACTGCCCATGTGACAGGTTCCAAGGTATTTACAAGGTGCCTGAGAAGGTAATTAGCACCCAAAGCAGGCTACAGGAAGTACATTTGGTCACCTCCAATGAAGAATTTGTAATGAGCTGGAGGGCCTGATTTTCAATGGATGATTTAGCCAGAACAATGGTCCCAAACAGAACAGAGTAAAAGGCTTACAAATGGTAACCTTAGAGGCAGTGGGCTCTTTTCCCATCAGTTTAAATCAGTTTTCTAGTCGATAACATTTTAAACTTGTACATGACAAGTGGGCTTAGTGTAAGAGAAACTTTGGTGGAGAATAAAAGGAGAGAACACGTAACAACCAGACAGAGGGAAACCAAAACGATATGTGTAATATTTCATAGGCTGCACATATCAGATTTAACGCTAGACTTTCCCTGGCACGGTAACTAGCTTGTATCTCAGCAGATGATATGGGATGTGAGCTGGTAATAGGCTGCTTTATCACACTTACTGCTTTCCCAAGTGTGGTCTCCAGAGTTAGGGAAAGCAATCATCCATGCAACCATGCTCTTTTCATCCTGTACTATAAGATATCCATAGCATATGATCTGATGGTCAAACTGGGTGGCTGACATATACCTTACATCTATTTCCTTAGGTTTGGTAGAGCATTTGCAACCCAAATCCCTCTGTTTCACTTTTATTTCTGACTGCCCTTGTCTTGTATTTTTCTTTGGTTAAGAGGGGTGGCAGCTCAAAGATTTGTTTTCCTGCTTTGAACTTGATAGGCCAATTTCCAATTTCTGACAATATGTTACCAAATGCAACTGAAATGGGTGAGTTATCCTAGAAATTGTCTCTGATTGACAGGACTTATAGAAAAAAGTCTTAGAGAAAACAAAACTCAGCACAACTCACATCTCACAGGTGAGATTTAAAACCAGCAGAACTGCAATCGAAAAATGTTTGGGCCGGTGTACCATGTTAGCGGACCCCCTTATGTCATTATTTACTGGCTCATTAAGTTAATATCTTTTTAAAAAATATTTCTGTTAAGAAGTTCAATCCACCAAGCTCCCATGTTACATTTTCCTGCCATGAAAACAATGCATCAGTATAAACATTTAGATGTAGGCAAAGTACTACAGTGTGGGGATGTGGGACCCTGTACAATGTGCTGCCTGGGTCCAAGGATAAAATGCTACCTCCCCACCAAAGCCATGCCCACATCCATTATGTTATATCATGATTAATAAATAGACTTTCTCATGCCAAACAGCTTGTCTGTGTCATCTTTGTCCCAAACAGTTTATCTATGCCATCTTTGTCCCACAAATAGCTTGTCAGTGTTCCCAAACAGCTTGTCTATGGCATCTGTGCCCCCAAACAGCTTATACCATATTTCCTGCGATTTTTGTCCCTACACAGCTTGTCTGTGCCCCCAGATTGTCTGTGCCATCTCTGCCACCGAACAGCTTGTCAGTGCCCGCAAACAGCCCGCTTGTGTTATCTTTGCACCCAAGTAGTCTGTATGTGCCATCTTTACCACTAAAAAAGATGAGTATAAGAGGAAATCTAGTGGCGTGTGGGAAGGGGTCATCTGGGCAGGGGCCTAGACCATTTGTTCTGTAAGGGATCCCAACATTTTTTTTATGGCGGCCCTGCTCTCACTCATTCTCTCTCACACTCTCATTCAGGCTCTTTCACCCTCTCATTCACATTCTCTCTCAATGTCATCCTACCTTCTCTGCCTTTCCTGCAGCTCCTTTTCTTCTCTTGACACTTCTTGTTCTTCAGTCTTCTTTTTTTATCTGCTTCACCTCATTTCTTTTTTCTAAGTCTGCTTCCCCGTGAACCTGGTCTCCCGGTACACTTCTACAAATGTGAAGAGTTTCTGGGTACACCCTCTCCACGGATTGGAGGAACAGGAGAGAGGCAGGAATAATGGAGATAGATTCACAGAGAAAGTGTGGTGAAGAAACACTTCTCTTTCTCCATGAGTCTATCCTGAAAGTGCCATCTGGGTCTCTGCTGGGTCGATGCTGTGACATTATATTTACACTTGAAAAACACAATTAAAATGTACTGCCCAGAATTAAAAGGCCTAGGACATGCAGTTCCCATATTACAAAAAAAGGCTATGCAATGATGACACTTTTTTTTAAACAGTATGAGCCAGATTTGGTAAAAATGGTTAAATAGAAAAATTAATAAAGAAACCACATCCGGAACATATTTAAACCAGGGGAGCAAATTCACTATATATATATATATATATATATATATATATATATACACTTTACTTGATATTTCCCTTGCAATATAAATTAAGGAGAATTGTTATTGTGTTTAGAATCTAAAGCTCTCGATTGATTTTCAGTTAAATAAAGAACATGCTAATGCCATGCCTTTTTGACTAGCTGAACATTGCAGAGTCAATCTTACTAAATCTGGAGGGCGCAGAGGATACCTATGTACTTATTAGAGTCTAATTGATGCTTGTACTGTGTGTCAAAAATCGATGTGGTGTAACCTTAAGGAAGCCATGTTATCGCTCTTGCTGCTTCTCGGATGGAACATTGTTTGTTGCTATGGAAGAACATTACACAATCTACATATTTTCTCCATAGCTTTACTTATTGATGTCTTCCCTTTCAAGCCATTGCTGAAAAGATAACAATGAAAAAAATAATAAAATAAAATAAATAAATGTTTATTAGACTCTCAACAAGGAGAAGGAGGCCTTCTAAAAAGGTAGTTATAGCAATACATTGGGATATCAAAAAGTCAAATTGTAGACTGGAGAAGGAAAATGTCTCAGGGAAAAAAGTAAAATTTATGAGAAATATAACAGGTGTAAATTAAATATATTGCAAAGAGAGCAAAATATAAATGAACACTGTTTACAGAAAGGTTACAAATAAAAATGCTATAGGTATTTTATGTAGAGGAAAACACTAGAAGCCTTCTGAGTAAGGATCCATGATGGAAACCAAGGACAACATTCAAGTCAAAGGTAAGACAGGAAGTAACATGTACATGGTTATGCACAGGGGCGTAAGTAGAAACCACAGGGCCCCTGGTGTGAAAGTTGCCACAGGCCCCCTCCTCAACAGCTACTATGTGCCATCATTGCCCCCAAACAATTTGTCTGTGCCTTCTTTGCCCCCCTTCCAACACACACTCTAGCACATATATGTAAACTCACTTATACAAATTACACACAATTTTACATGGTTATATTGCTTACCACGAAGCTGAATCAGTGGGACTACATTGCCTTTTAACTCACCGAGAGTGTCCTGCAATATAGCTCTCCCTGCACACCATTAAGGACCTATGAGAGAGGTGTGCTTACTCCTGATGTCTGGCCAAAATCTCCAAATATATAGAATACACAAACAAGACACAATATATACATTTCATCAGAACACACAACACATAAAGTTACAGATAAACTTGGCATGTTTGATTTTAATGTAAATGCTGAAAAACTCCCACAACAAAATATTTTCCATTATGATATTTTTCCAATGCTAATCCCATTACAAAAAAGCACCATTCTTTTTCTACATATTTAAAATATGTAGAAAAAGAATGGTGCTTTTTTGTAATGGGATTAGCATTGGAAATATCATAATTTGGCAGGATACTTTGGCATCCTTAATAATAATAATAATAATAATAATAACTGTATCACATCCTTGTGTCAGCTGTATTTACACTGCTTAAACTATCTTTCTTTAGCTCTATGTAATGATATTAAAAAATACTTAATGCATCTAGGAATGGAACACATAAAGATGGAAAGCAGTTTTCAGATGACACTTTGGGATCCTTTTTCAGCAATGTAACTTCAAAATAAAGGAAATAGAAATAACCTGCTTGTACCTTTCGTGTTTAATGACTTTAGCGGTGTGTTTACAGCCCCAACAAATTTATAAAATAAATGTTACTGTTTTTTATTGTTTGGCAGATAATTTCTATGAAGGATTTTGCTTTAAGAAAAAATGTCTATAACTAAACATAACAACTGTAGTAATTTTCAGTTAATATATTTTTGTAAAGTATTGTAAAGTAATTTCTCTTTGTCGTCACGAGATAGATGATAACAGGTGGAGTTTTGTCTCTCTATGTATACTTTTTATTGTGATTAAAAAAGTACAATCTATCGGTGTGATATTTATGCTGTACACATTGGTCCCAAGTTCTACATTATCATATTTTACAAATTATGTGATTTGTTACATATTTATTAATATAAATAATATGTATGAAAAAGAAAGTAATCCATGTAAAGATGAAATGGCTAGTATTTTGTCCTTACCCTATAAAAAGAAAACATGACACCAAAGACCAGTGATCCTTTAGTGGTGGACCTATAACTCCAAGGGACACACGTCAGAATCTCGACATTGAGTCTTATTTGCTACACAAACGTCTTTCAATATTATCGCAGTTCACCAACATAATGTGTCTTGGGACATGAAGAAAGTTTGCCCTTTTCCAAAGATCTCTACCCTATAACATGGAAAAGGCACAGCGACCATACAGCAGTGACGCATGGAGCTTAAAGGCGAGATACTAGTGATGTAGCTGCAAATGTAACATGATCCTGACCTTGGTGTGCATCATGCAGTTTGTAAATGAAGCTGAGCCAATTCGAGCCAAGCCTGTGAAAATATTCTGCTAATACTTCCTTGTTGTCATAGTGATGCTGTATCTCACAGCCAGTACTTTATTCACATACATTCAACTTTAAAGATCTGGATTAGTTGTTGGTTGGCATAGCTGAGTTAGATCATTTACCTGGCATTCAAGTAATTTAGGTTTTGCCAGGGTCTAATGAGAGGTCAATATACCACACAAGGATAGAACAAAAAATCAGTATCTGCACAAAAAAATAAATAAAAATAAAAAAATGGCTAAAGAAGTAGCACACAGGTGATTAACAAAACATTCCCGTGCCAAATCCTTGTGCCAGCTGTATTTACCTTTCTCAAACTATCTTTAGTTTGCTGCTATGGTTCCATGTCATGATAATAAAAAATACTTCATGAATCTAGATAGAAATGGAATGCATAAAGGTTCTTTATTTTTTTGTATGTCCATAGTTTTTGGAAGACACTTCTATTTTTCATAACTCTATTGCTCCCTAGCCTTTTTCTTTCAACCACAGGATAAGAATCGTCTTTCTTGAATTGTCATTCATGTAGTTTCTTCTAAACAAATTTAAGAGCATAGTATATAAATTATTGAATGGGCCACAAATAGGCTGTTGAATTCATATTTCTCTATAATACAATAAAAAGTTAAGATACACAACAGAACAAAAGATTTCATATCCCCTTTTTGGTTTGTGCTACAGAATTAACTTTGCTAGATGTCATCCATCAATGCGAGCGTCATGCATATAAAGAAAAACAACACAATAATTATATTGAAGCTGGTGGCATTGTTAAATTACCTATTTTGGGAGGTAACTAGATGGTGGATAATCGTAACATTTAAACCTACAAAAATTGTTTAGTTTCATAAACTAAGTGGGAAAAATCACGTTTTAACACAAAATCTTTCAACCCTAAATTGCTAAAAGTAAAACTGTACAGATTATGTAAACCAATAATATAATTGATTTTAATTCTCCATGGGAGCTTTCCCCCTCAGGGGATTCCTGACATTACACACCTTTAAAAGTAATTAATTTAATAACATAGTTTCAACTTTTATCCTCTTATTTCTCCGCATCGTCCTGGACTCTCCCGAGGAACCACACTCACTACTGTCAATAGCTTTATTAAAATTCCAACTGATATTCTATCTTGCTTTTCCTTCACCATTCTACTGAGTTGATACTGTAGCCCAAACCATGTGTTGGCAATGTCTTTAAATTAGCCAGTGTTATCACTGCCTTTGCCCGCACATGGATTTTTCCTTCTTAGCAACCGAAAGAAGCCCTCAAATGTTTTTTTTGTTTTATCATTGGGAGTGCAATGCAAATCTTGACCTAACTCACAGAGGCCCACGCCCTCACACTCTTACTTATCGATTTTGCTCATTATTTCCCATTGTTTCCCACCTGTCCCCACTACATCCTGTGCTTTTCCAAGCCCTCTGTAAGTTGGTACTGTCCCAGTGAATAAAACCAATCTAACATTTTTATGTAAAACTTTTAAATTATGATAGAAATATGTGCATTTTAATAATAACCCGGAAAAGAGAAACAAAAAGAAGTTTTCCCCTTAACCATTTTTATCAGTGGTTTAGATATACATAGGATAAAAACACTATTCACATTTCAACAGAGGAATAGTAACTAATGTAGTTGGACCCGTCAAAATCCTGGGTCCCTGGAGCAATCGGTGCAGTGCCCCTCAGACTGCCCGGGCCCTGGAGCAATTGGTCTGTGTACTCTGCAGTTAATCTGGCTCTATATACACTATATGGACAAAAGTATTGGGACACCTGACAGTTACACCAACAGGGAATTTTATGACATTGGACTCCCTTTTGCAACTATAACAGCTTACACTGTTCTAGGAAGGCTTTCCACAAGATTTTGGGGTGTTTCTGTGGAAATTTTTCATACACTGCAATGGAACGTTAATAATTGTTACAATGCTGGTATATAACCATGGCAAAAATATTTACATTCCATATATTACAAAAGAATGCTGTAAGCCAATACTGTATGTATAAACAACAATTTAGTTCTGAAGACCTATGTATCATTACACCGCAATATCTTGTTAATCATGCAAGGGACATTACACATGACCGGAACTCTGAACACCATTCATAGTTCTTATATAATATTGTGTCTGTTTGCAGACTAGAAAAGTAACAAATACAATTAATTATAAGGATTGGAAGGATTGGAATGATCTAGTTCCAAGTTCAAAGTACTCTAGAATGGAAGAAGACAGGTTGTACGGTTGTATTTAATAGTTTGATAGTAAGACTAGTTGAACATGAACAAAAAACGCTCAACACTTATTTTTTTTGGTTTGTGATGCCATGATATAGGCATTAGACTTGATAACATGACGCTTGTGGTCTCTGAATTAAAATCCAGTGTTTAGCATTTCCAACTGGACAGCATTGCCATATAATATACCCTAGAAGCTTCTGATATTTCCCTTAAATGAAGTTCTTAAGAAAACATTAAACCAATAGTATTAAAAAATGTATTATTTGATTATCGGTTGCTGTGTAAACGGAACAGTTACAAAATATGCTTTGCTAGGCAAATTCACTTTGTATTTGTCTTTTTTTTTTTTTTACTACCTCCGATTCGCAAGACAACTTTTCTATACTGCAAAACATTTAATGCATCAAAGAAATCTGCTATTTGCAATATGTATTTGTCACTGTTACGTGTTATGAATGAACAGAAATATATTTGCATAAGCAACTTCATCTGTTACATATACAAAAAATAAATTAAAAAGACTACGTAAATCAGACCTTATATCAGCACATGGGGGATATGCAAAGAAACTCGAAGATCTATCTAGATCTATTAAGTATAGAAATACTCTATTTCTGTTTACAAAGGTCAATTCTGGATTTTAATTATTAATCCAGTCACTGAATGTAATTTGTTTTTTTCCCCTAAAAATAAAGTATTTAATCTCATGTCTGTAGCAGTCAGCTGTTTACACCTATATATCACAGTACAAAGATATTGCCTTTTTTTTTTTTTTTTTTTACTCTTGAGAAAAAAGCTTCGAATTAAGCTAAATATTATCCCCTGTGATACGGCAGTTGCTGTAGTTACACTGCGTGTGACTCAGATAGACCCGAACAGCCCCATTGTCTCTGAAAGGCAGTTGGCCCGTTCTGCTGCCTGTTACACGGTAATACGCCGTAAAACAGAGGCAGTCTTTTCATAAGCTTCAACATGCATTCCTTTTTCGGAAATATGTAATAATATAGCTCGTAAACTGTGGGCAAATGTTATCTAGAAGGTTATGTTTCAACAGAGCAAAAGTATGCGCAACACCTTTCCAATAATATTGGGTTTTATACTGCATGGTACAAAGTGCTTTACAGTTTCTACATAGAATGCAATGTAACTGATTAGATATTACAGCTCAGCTGAATTTAAAACAACATGTTAAAGAAAAATAAATGTTTTCATATACATTAGAATCAAACTGGAAAGAGATATACTGCTATAGATCAGAGGCAAATGTTTTGTGTGGCACACTCGCTTGGCTATATTTATAAAAAAGCAATTGTGGGGCAAAGTTCTAAATGTGACTCAGTAAGTATGAAAATGTACAGTTTATGTTCTAGCTTATTCCCCTCGGTTGTTTCCCCTTTTTGTTTACACCTCATCTAGCATATACGGTATAAGGAGACATAAAGGAAAGAAGACTTCAAAAACACCAAAAACGAAGGAAACAATATTAAAACAAAAAAAAATCAGGCATTTTGTCCATTTAGGTTATTTTAGGATACCAACCTCAGTTCTCTTTTATGTCAACATTATTCTTGGCTCATGACTTATTTTATGCTTTTGTAGGAAGAAAGCCAAAATATGAGTAAAGACCAAGGGCTTTTATTTGCCATTTTTTATTGGCTTATGGCACATGAGATAGTCTGCCTTTTAAGTACCAACACTTTGATAACGTCTACTATAATCTTTTGCAGGTTAGTCTAGCCAGGAGATATTTTATTGAACAATAGTAAGACATCTGCAAAAGATGGCAACATGCGTTACCATGGCCTATACCTCAGATCTGCCTCTACCTGTCCGATTGTAAACAAAACATCCAAAGGAGAGCTGAGGCTTTACTGAACACCTTGGTCACACACTAAGCAAACTGTTACCAGGTGTGCTTGCAGAACATACTCTCCATCAGCGTCCTGTCATGCATAAGATGTTTATCCAATTTGTCAAGATAATCTTTCCTCAAATAAGCCCTGGGTCCAGGCCTCAGAACCTCCTAAACGCAGACCGTATAATGTATCTGTATTTTTTTCACTTATTTTCCTTTAATCACTCTGTCAACTTTCCCCGAGCTGAAAGCAAACTGAAAGTAATTATATCATTCTCAGTTCAGTTAGTGTTTTGTTGGGCCAGACTAGTTCATTTAAAAGTTACTTCTAAACCGTGCCGTAATATCCTTTTATAAATACTTTTTTTTTCGTAGGGGTTTTCATTGGACTTGACTATAAGCCTAACAAGCAATTTATTTTAGTTGGATTGCCACTTGACAACGTTCACCTGCAATTTATGAAGGTTATTTTAAGCGTAATAATGGCGGTTTTGAAATCTTGCATGGGATTTTACATGTAGTTGCTGGTCTCATGTGCGTGTGTGGTTTCATCTCTATATACTTAAATTCGAGTATGAATTGTGGAGGCAGATAATGCTTTGGCCACCCAGCTGACTTGGACTCTGTCTCTTTATAATGCATAGAATTTTATGCTGGTTAAAAAAGCCACTCAAAACGATAGACTACAGGTAAAAACAAACTCAGGCTTTTCTAGCTGTTGGGTGTATCAACCAAAACAAGCCTGTAGGGATTTAGACATTGGAAAAATAACCAGGGTTGCTTCATATCCAGCTTGCCTAATCGTCTACTGCATATCTGCCCCAGTGGTGCCACCAGGGCCTCAGATCCGCTTATGTGAAGATCCCTAGCCATGTAGTTGTACGAGTATACTACTGTAGGACTTACTGGTGCTACACAAATACTGAAAGAATAATTACATATAACCTAAGGGACACAAACATTTATGGTCGTTTGGACTAAAGTGTACGTCTAAGCAGCCACTTAATCTCTTTATATGGTAGCATCACCCTTCTTAAGAGGAGACCCTGAAAAACCTGTAGTGACATCAAGATTGTATTCAACAAGTTATTGAAATATTTTAACCCCTTATTTACCAGAAGCTTCTTCAGTGCCGATGAACCTTTCTTCTCTTTCTTTTCTCTCATCCACTTTCAGTGGGACATGCCTGATGTTTTAAGTGTATCCCGATTTCTATGCAATCATATCACGGGTGGTGTTTTCTTAAAAAGTTACATATGCGCATAAAAATATTTCTTTACCATGCTGCCTCTTACTAGAACACCTGCACTTTAAGGAAGTCAGAAAGACCAAACATTCTTGATTCCAAGCATGGTATCCAGACAACGTTGCCAACGTAATGCTTCACTTTATGTCATTAACCATAAACATCCTGCAGAAACAGGAATGTCTCTTATATAGACTTTCAGGTGACTACCTCTTGTAGGGGTATTTACTATGAGTTACACTGATAAAACATGTTTTAGTTTAGTTTCTTGGCTTTGTTTTGATCTTTCCCATATTAACATTTAACAAGGTTTTCAATATTTACCAATCCTTTTGCAGCCCTGAAAAAAACGACATAACTTTTCCTTGTCTATATAGTTTTGCAAAAAGTTTTATAAAAAAGTACTTAAAGATTGTGCTAAAGCAGGGAAGGATTGGAACCTTCTGGCCCGTGGGACAGGTACAGCTGACTGCCTTTATCATCCACTATCAAGGCTTCCAACCTTAAAAGAATACAGGGAAGAAAATGCTTATGGGCTTATTCAATGAGGCGGGTGTTTGCAGGAGATGTGGAGTTTCAACTCATTGACCTCACTATGCATTATGAAGGTGCAACCCCAGGGAGATTCCGCTGCAGGAAGAGCTTGGTTCCTATTGAATAATGCATAAATAATAATGCATAAATAAATGGAATGCATTTCATAACAGTCTCTCCAATTAATGTATGCATTGTACAGAGCTTAGCCCTTCTTGGAATGTTTTCAAGACTAGTTTTTTTGTAACGCATAGTGAAGTTAATCAGCTAAAATTCTCCTTCAAACACCTGCAGACTTCGATGTGGTTAGTAAATTCTCTTTATTTCTAGGGTCATTTTTCCAAACGGTGAATTTGAAGCTACACAAAATACTTGGTCCTCGTTGCAAACTTTTTGGACGTTGTCCAACAGTTGTGTCCTGTTGAAAATATGAAAGGGCCGACTTTCCAAACACAGGTGAGTTCATTATTTGCTTATGCGCAATTATATCACAGAACAGATAATCACAACAGATAAAATGATTTGCCCCATCCCGTAATGTATTGGTCCCACCCTGCTACGGTACACATTCTTTATCCTATCCTTCACCGGGACGTGCGGTTTCTAGTGTTTAAAATTAGCTAGCAATAAATAATATGACATATTAGAAACTCATCTCGCCTAGCTGGTTATCTGCAGTTTTAACCACATACACCAGCAGGGTGGCAGAACGTGATTACTAGGCAGGGCTTACTGTCTTGCAAAATCCTGTGGTAACCCTAGAGGTATATACCAATCAGCAAGGAATTAAAATGCTTGTCATACTCAACATTACTCATAGCCAGCCCAGAGTCAAGCAGAGTGCTGTGTGATGGAGACATTTTTAAGAGTTTCCTCTGTGCTATATTATTAAAAAGGATTTCAATAGAATTGATTAATTCCACTGGTTTTTATAAATTTTTTTCAAAATAATTCCTAAATAATGTCATAAAAATACATCCAATGTAATAGAACATTCTTTAAAACACTCTCCATTTTGGACTATATATATACACACTCATACTCATCTGTCTATCTATCTATATCCAATCATATGCATATTGCAATCTATATATGTGTGTGTGTGTGTGTGAATATGCAACATTACAATAAACCTTATGGTACATTATGAGACCCTACTACCTTTTTCTGATAAATTCATGTATAGGGATAACTTATCTTCTTTACCTGGAATTACCATAGAAATCAAGGCATTGCTCTTCTCCTATGGAATGGATTGAACTGCACAAAAAGTTGCTTTAAAATAATTACAGCTTCTGAAGGCATATAGTGCTGCTTCAAATAGGAGGAAAAGCCTCACCATTTCTGTGCAGATTTAATAATGTTGAAGTGGGAAAGTCTGTGATCTTGCTTTGCTTTAACTTGGATGATAGTCTAACACTGAGAAGATTGAGCAATCGGGTGAAAAATCACACATAAACACTGCCTAAGTACTGATAAGAATTCCCAAAGTAAACACTGAATTCCTACTAATGGCTTAAGTCACCACGCTAAAATCAAGTCTACATACACACCCTTAGTTAAATATGATTTCATTAACTTGGGTTACGTGGCTTAGGGAAGTTTTTTTCTGATGCCTGTCAAATTAAATGAAGTACATATAACCAATCAATCATTTTCGACGGTGTTTGTCTTAGAAGGGTCAGTGTTTTCAACAAGGGCAGCTGTTAATGTCACAGTACTGGCTCTTACCGCTAAGTATCAGGTGGAAAGGTTGAAAATTAACAATTGATAAGGGTCTCAATGATTTTAATCTTTATACTGTGTACATAAATGATTTACTCGTATTTAAGGACCCCTGCTTTTCCTACTTAGCACCTATAAACATATTTCCTTGCAGGTATTACATTGTAATTTCTATTATTTTAAAAATGTTCTTTTATTTGTTTAAAAGCTTCATAGGCAAGACACTATTACAAGATTATGTTTCCTTCTCGAGTATGTGTTAAGTAAACAATTGTATATGGCAGATGCTAGTTGTAATCATTCAGATTATGTAAGATTACATGCCCCCCCCCAGAAAACAAAGGGTTAAGCAACATATTCCCTATTGTTATTGTCAACAATAAGAGGACTATAGAAGGCCAAATGAAAGCAGATATGTGATTGTAGCTATAAACATAAATCCCAAATGATTTGGTTTTTTTTATTTTATAATCAGAGAGGACTATGGATAAACTAGAAGATCCAGTGAAAAAGTCACTTTCTTAAAATTCACAGTCATTATTAAAGTAATTAATTCACTCAAATGGTCCATGGTACAGAGGTGAAAAACATTAAAAACGTTCTCGACTCTATTTGCCTAGGATTGAATAGAATACAAATACAGGTTTGCAATTAGCCTCTGCCCACCACAACATCAACATCAGCTCTACATATGCAGATGAACCACAGTTCTGCAATTGCATACGAATTGTTCTTTGTTTCATATGAAACAATGGGTTGGGTTACCACATTTAAAAAATGCATTAAACATAAAGGGAAAATATCATCGCTAGTATTGGTGGGAAGGCATCAGGTAGGGTCTCCTATTCCAAGTATCTGATAGTCTAAGTGGATGAGAGTTGGACAAAAAAAGTTAAGCAGGAGAGTTGCACAGCTGCCACACCAAAGTACCCATCGCAGTGATAAAAAATATCTAAATTGATTGCTGCTTGATTCCAGACACATTTCACATTTCTGTCTAGTGGACAGACAGTTCTCTGGATAGCACTCAGGCAGTGGGGCAGCTATCTTACTCATTCATCACTTACAGCATCTTACTCATTCATTCTACAAGAATTCTCCTACAGTGGTCCCCAAATGTGACTAACCTTACAGTAAAACTCAACTTTTACTCCTGTTTAAAATCAATGGAAATGTCTGCCTCCCTTTATTTAGCATCTACTGCAATAATTAATGGTCAATTTTAATGTATCTTCTTTGTATGTAATAATTTTGCTTATGTGACCTTAAAACCATATTGCTGTAATTGTAATGTTCTCCAGGATATACATGGAATTGAAAAGAATTGCAATATACTCTTCCCGGTGAATAATCTTTTGGATAAATATGTAAATATTGTCTTTCATTACTCGTGTATACCTGTATTTGCAAATATATGAACAAAAACATGAGATTTGATGCTATTAGGTTACCCAGTTGTATACCTAATGTAAGACATCAAAACATCTCTAGCTTTGGTATTCTTTTACGTATGACTGTTTACTTCTACATGGTAGAAGGCTATTTCACATATCCAGCATCCTTGAAGAATGTTCTTATGTCATTTATTGGGATTCCCAGTCTAATGAACAGAGGTATTTTCACAAAGCAACCAATCAGGAGAGGCAGATTAGTGGACACCCTCAAGGTAGAGATAAGGTGGCTCATGAGATATTACATCCCTTCTCTTGGAAGGAGGCGACAGATACTCTTTCATGTTATCCTGTGGGTATCAGCAAAAACTCACCAAAGTCACCAAACTGAGGAGAGCCTACATTCAATGTGGACAGTTCATATCAACCTTTATTGTATGTTGCCCTCTGATACCAATCCTGGGATGTTTCTTATCCAATTGGCACCAGTACTCCCAATCTCATCATGCATGTTGTTTTCTTTTTCTTTACTTAATGGGAACTTAAGGCTACCCTGAAATCTCTAAGTCAAGTATTACAAACCGCTAGATCCTTTATGAGGTGGGAGGTTTAAATCAATAAAATAGACCCAATATACATCAATAAAATAGACCCAATATACATTTAGCTTAAATTTGTTCTTTATCTTACTGTTTACATTTCCACTATAGAGTAAACAATACACTAAACATTCAAGTGAAACAAAATCGTATTGCTCCAATACCAGGTACACAGCATATTTACATAAAAGTATTTATGCCGTATAGCAAAAACATCATATACAATATAATGTAGGTCAAGAGCTTACCTATACAGTATATGATGACATAAAACCTTTATAAAGTATTCATAACATCACAATTCAATCAATTTCTAGCAAATTCAAATAGTAAAAACAAGAAAGGGACATTATGACCAACAGCCTTACAAATGACTTCTTGTATGATATGGAAATTGTCATTTAAAATGTCAGCAACATACATAGCACAGTTTCAAAGGTATTTCTAATAGAAGTCCGTTAAGAGTGACTTGATAACATAGTGTATGAAACCTATGATCCGGTTTATCATCATCATGGGAGTTTCTGATAAACTTGAGGCACTTGAAGCCATTCTAAATCTCTGCCATTTCAAATGTGATATATGTTTAGTAAGCTTTATGTGCTTACAAATCCTACATAACCTTATTTTTACAGTAATTATTAAAATGACATATTTACCTCTGTATGACAGGGTTGCTATACCGTTCTGTACTCGGCTGACAGTTAAGTCAAGCTGTTCAATACAACTCCAGACAAAAGGTAAACAGCAACATTTGGCTAAAAAAGAAACAATGTCCCCAAAATACATATTTGGTACATATACAGGAAAACATGCATAATTATGCAAAATATGAATTAAGTAACTTGCTCACAGACCTGGCATAGTGACCCAAATGAGGTTGAATACCTTTTCTATCTTGTAAAAGCTTGGCTTGAAATGGTAGCGAGAAGGCTGTTTGTTATGATGCAGGAAGAGGGGAAAAAGGATCTCCTCTGTTTTACTGTAGCTACTTATTTAAAACTATGGTACTTTAGATGTGCAGAGGACTCCATAGTAGTTAGACTCATCATTTGAGTCATTTTGGTATATTCACTTTATTCTCTGAATTAAGGGTTATCTCAATTGACAAGACTCAATTAAAGTTGCATGTTCTCGCATTTGCAAAGTCACTATTATCTTCACTGTTTTTTTTTATTACCACAGAGAAGGTGGCAGAGGAGGCGTTGGGTGGTTATCATGCCCTCTCAGTGAAGTTGGAACTCTGTATCAACTGGCTTTTGCAACTTGCAAGTATCTCATGAGGGTTACTTTATAGCAGTGCAAATGCATGTTGGCAATAGGGAATATGCACTTTGGATCTTTGTTTGGATGAACCAAAGTCTAGCATTCAGCAGCTGTGATACCTGGAGTGTTCATGGTAATTTGAATGGACCCTGGGTATGATGTATATATTGTGGAGGGCCATCTGTGCAAGTAATGAAGATATGTAAATTGCACCAACATGGCAGATTAAGGTATTACTGAAAAGGACCTACAATTTGTCTAAGTAAAACACCAACTTATGAAGATTGCTGGCAGCAAGAGTGGGAGTATGTAGAAAGCTAGAGAAACAGAGCTACCACTACATATACTTGGAGAGCGAGGCAGATGGCCTAGTTATAGGTATATTACATTAAATCGTTGGATAGTTCAGTTTCCTGCAAGCTTCAGGCTGCAGCCAACCCACCAACCTAATGGTAGAATCTCTACACTTAATAGAATAATAACTGCACCTAAATGTAAAGCTGGCTAACCTGTTCAGGTAAATTTTTAAAATAAATAAAACATATCATTGTACACAATTATATCAATGAATCGGATTGCTTAATTTGTTTAGGTTAAAAAGACACAGCTATGAAACATTTTAAGATATTCACTTTATTCACAGCTTAAAAAAAATATTAGATTTCATAGCTTTGGAAATTACAATTATGTAAGTGGATGAAGAATAATGTCCTTCATAATATGACTAAAGTAAGCCCCTCTCCCTACAAAGAGATATTACCGGTTTGTGTGCGACCCGTAGCGGTATTCCGTTCCGTTGTTAATAAAATCATTAATAGAAAATTACAACGTACTTCCTTGAAGTCAGGAGAAAAGGACCTATTAAGAATAACCTAGTAGCTGAGCTGCCGAATGACTCACAAGACTCATTTTTCGTAAACATAAAGTTATTATTGAGGTTGACCTAATTACTTCCAAACCTTCACTTTGTTCAATCACGTTGTGAGCCATCTAGATCTTAATGTGTGTGGGTGAGACATAGAAGCTGTGTGTGAATTTTTCCAAAAAAGCTTTACTGCAAAGTACGGCCCCACTTCCGCTTCTTGAAATAGTAAGCTCCGAAAGCTGGTGTCTGCCTTGGGAATGTGGGTATTTTCAGCAATCTAATTAGCTGTGGCTTTAAAAAAATTCTGCTGCCTGTTTGCTTAGTAATTTCTCATCTGGCCAAGTTGTTAGGGGTAACCGAAAGCAGCTGATTACTTAATTGTGTAAAGGTTCTTTTCTCATGATGTGACATGAGAGCCCAGAGCAGCGTACATTCTGCTTGACTGGATTCCAGATTTGCTAACTCAAAAACAATCGGGGGGTTATGTATAAAGAGTGTTTCTGGTCCAAAGAAGTAAAAGTGGTGCAGTTGCCATAACAGCTACCTCATACCAAAATTTTTGATGTGACCGTCTATCATGTCTTCAGATATATTTACAAATAAATACATTTTCCATGCACGTAATAAAATAAAATAAAAAGAAACCATTACACAAAATTTTTTATATTTTTATTGTATAGATATAGACCTGCAGCACAGTAAAACTATTATTTAAAAGGGATTCTAACAAATATTCGCACACCATATTAATGTAAATTATTGGAATGAAACCATTAACAAGTGATGCCCTCGATAAAAGCTTAAGAACATTCAAAAATGGGCCACACTAGATGGCATCAGATATAAAGGCACTGTGTTTCATTGTATTCTTTTCCTTTTACAAACTCTGACTTTTATGTCATTTTCCATATTTTTGGTTTACAGAATACATGGGGTATGAAATAGTAAATAAAAATGGCCTTTGACTCCGTATTCAGTGTTTACAATGCTCCTTTTTATTATTTATGATTAGATAGCATTGTACAATTCTGCAATTTAAAGGTATTATTAGTTTTATGTTTTCATGTATTTATATATGTTTTTGTAGGACGTTCACCATTATATTATGTCACCATGGTAATTATTTCTATTAACTAATATGGTAGTCTGTGCACATTTTTCCCTGTGAGAGACTGGGTTAGCTTTTGTAGTTTTGCTATGGTTACAGTTAGGCGGCATTCTTATGAAAAACTTACGTTTTACCTTGGGAAATCCATATGTATTTGTGCCAGTACAAATGAAGCTATTCATGGATAGTTTAGGGCAAACCATGCATACATGCTGTCATGCCAAAAATAAACCCATAAAAGGTAATGTTTATTTCCTTATGAATGCCAACACTAAGTCAAAAAAAAACCAAAACAAAAAGCAGAAATGAACTATTTTTCTAGAAATTAACTAGTCCCCTGTAAATTTATACAGTAGATGTGGTTGTGCATTCACGTAGATTGTACATAGAGCCTATGTAGCGGACAGTACACAGCATAACAAAGGGTATGCACACATAAGAAATAGTTCAATTCCATAATCATGTAAAGAAACTAAATATAGTTATATAGTTAAATCTACTCATTTAAGTGTAAATGCAATGCTTTCCTGTATAATGAAAGACTTCCATTTTCGCTAAAACACTCAAGACACCTGTTGAAGTAGGGGAAGGCTGCCCATTGTGAGTAGTGATTGCTATATTTAACCTTTAGAATGCCACTATGTAATAAGAACTTTACACCTTTACACCAGCACTCCCTTTTACAGTGTCTCCACCGGTAATGCCTTGCATGGGGTGTATTCCTTGTTTTTTTGATATATATATAGCCTGTAGAGGCAGTTAGCAGCATGCTGTAGGGACAGATCATAGATGTTTACCAAGTTTGCAAGCCCTAGGCTCAAGGGAAAGTTGCTATGGGCCCCTAAGGTAGGCCTGCTCCCCTTTTTGCCCTAAGATAAAGACGGTCCTGATGAAGGGCCAGTCTCAGTGAACTCCTCTTGCATAACTCCCAGATAATTGGGGTCACTCCATGCCCCTGTCTCTTGGGGCTAGTCTCATTCCTATGTGTGGCTAACCCTGCCTCCTTAATTTAAAATCCTTGTTTGCAGGGCTCCCAGGGGCCGCTCTGTGGAGTTTTCATGTATGAGCATGGTTCAATGTAGGCTGAACCGGTAGAAGTAATTTTTCCATTCCATTATGGAGCATAATTATTGGGAATAATTAAAACTATAATGTAGCCATTTTTTGTTGTGTTGGTCCCAATAGTACTATCATAAACTGTATGTAGTTCAGTACACATTATATAGTAATATGGCAATTTAGAGTAATCAATAACAGCTTCTTACCAAATAACACAAAGATTAAGTTGATTCATATAATTTAACAAAGCTGTGTTCTGGATGAAATATTTGTTCTAATGTAACCTAATGTTATGTTATTGTGAAATATCTTAATAATGGAATATGGTTTTACATTTTTGCAAGTAAAAGATTCACCATCATGTTAATGCTTGGTTGGGAATAAATAATTTGTCTTTTTCGCTGGGCGATGGTTACGGACGATACGTTTTGCCCACCACCACTGTAAAAGTTATGTCAATCCCTGCTGAAAAAGTTGGTATAATTAAATTCCCTAGCAATTAAACATATTATTTCCGTGATAAAAAATTAAAGGATTTAGTAAGCTCTGGAGTGTACTAAACATATTTTTTAAAGAATGATGCTACTCATCTACTTAACTGTTCTTATGAAAAGAATTTATGGAGTGATTATTTTATCCAAAAGCAGAATGTAAATCATAGTTACCGTACATTATTGTGCCAGAGTACAATTAGTACAAGGAAGCTGTGCGTTTCTACAACATGTCACAACTAATTAGGACTACAACAATAAATACAGAGGGCCTTCTAAAGATTATAAGGAACAGCAAAAAAACAATTTAGTGAAGGGTATGTTGTACCATCCAGAATATTTGGCTTCAAACATGCTGTGGTCAAAGTATTCAAACAAAGAACGTCTGATATAGATCACACTGTAGGCTGTGTTAATAAAAAAAATTAATACTCTAATACAGAATGGAAAGGAAGGACACAATCAGTTACAAATATTTACCAGACAAATATCGGACAGAAATGGTTAGTATTATGGTTGAAGAATGGTGCTTTCTTTACGTAGTTGCAGCAAAAAAAGCTAGGAAATATATTTGCGTATTTACTAAACTTTTTTTTTTTTCAATTTTTTTATTTTCATTCCATATATATTTATTTTGCAGATGTTTTTAATGATAATACTTTGTCTTAAGTTTCTTTACTGTTTCTTTCCTTTTTTTCTCATTTAATTGTTCACCATATAATGTCATCACATCTCCGCTAAACAAATTAGCGAAAGAAACATTCAGCATTAAAAACCAGGAGGAGAACATAGCTGGCATTAAAAATGTTGGTAAGCAATATGACTATGAAAAATGAGATAGGACTTGCCAAACTTGGGCTAGTTTCACATAGTGGCGGGCTAAGGAATTGCCAATATTTATGCCTTAGATAAGTATTTTTGAATGGTATTCACCGGGCATGTGCTGAATTCTTGCTTTGTTTGTGTGCTTATTGGTCATTATTTTTCTAGCAGCAATGCAAGACATTTTTGGCATTGAAAATGTCATTTGATGAATACATAATAAGGTAGCCCGGTAACCAGGGCCAGGTAATGTGCTTTACATGACCACACATGTATAGTGTTAGAATCAATGTGTGTTAATATTTGATGTCAGCATATCTATGCGTTAGTGTATGGTTTTAGTGTGCCTGTCAACATACGGTGTTAGAGCATTAGGGGAGAGCTTATGGTTAGTGATGCCAGAGAGGAGGGTATGTAGTGTGTATGTATTTGTGTATGGTGTTAGAGAGACTTTGTGTGTTAGTTGCTGCATCAGTTTTAGTTATGGAAGAGCTTCAGAAATAATGTGTCAGGACTTAGCTCCCTAACAGCGAAGTCCCGTGATCGCAGGATCTTGGACATGTCCCGGGGATGACAATGGACGTGCCTATAAAATATGTGAAGCCTATTATGTGACCCTACCTCCCAGGTTTTGACCCAGATTTTCATTTGACTCTGATATCGGTTCCTGATTCAGTTTGAAGCTCATGATTTTTGGCTTACTTAACCAGCTTGTCTACCATTCCAACACAAATTATAGTTCTCACACTGAGCACCAAAATTGGGAATAATAATCAAAAATAGATGAGAAAGCAATAAAATGCTACTTAAAATAGATAGGTTCACTGGTTTTCTACTTCTAAAGAAAATTAATGTGATTCATATCAAACGGAATCAAACAAATTTACATCATACAGAATATGTGCAAAAAAAAAAAAAAAAATGAAATACTGGAATGTGGTGAGAAGGCTGCATGGCACATAAACAGAATGCCAGCAATCAGATTTAACACACTGGAAGCAAGAACAAACTATACCCCTAGACACGTTGTTGGCTGTTCTAGAGAATAGTAGAAACTGGCCGAGCTATATTGCTGAATAACCTTGAATCAACATTGATTGTAATACAAAAAGTAATATTAACAAGGAATGTTTCTAAAACTCAAGCTTTTGTTGGTTTTCCTGCAATAAAATAAAAGAACAATTGTAATACCTACCGAAGTGTTTCAGGACTTTACATGGTCTCATGCTATATTAAAAATATATTCATTATTATTTTTAAATATTTAAATAATATAGAACATTAACACATCTAACAAAACTTTAGGACATTTCTCCTAGAAAGTGTTTTAAAAAGTAAGAACCCATATTTTGTGGTGGTTTCCTGCACAATACAGAACGCGTGTGACATCTACTTCATGAACTATAAATCTGTTTCAGGATTGGGCTGTCTAGTCTATGTTGCCCCTTTAATTTCAGTTTGCAGCCAAAACGGGTAAAAATATTAAAGATAATACAACTTCACATCGGAGGATTAGAAACATTCAATCCCATTTTAATTTGTGGTGCATTTGCTAAAAGGATGAGACCATAAGGAACAAGAATTACCACTTCAGGAATTAGATTACACTAATAGTGAAAGCCATGTCCATTGGCCTCTTCTGTTACTGCCCTTAAAAATGGCGGACATATACAAAGAGTACATATACTGAAAAAAGGATTATAATAGTGGGAGACATGTTACTTATCTGAAAAACAATCATTATATACAACCCAATCTTTCTGTTCTATAATTTATATTGAGAAAACTTTCAACTGTCTTCCCCTAGTGTTTTGTTTAGATTCAATGTCATAAGATCCAAACTCTGTACCTGCAGGGTCGGCCAACTAAAAAATCCCTTCAAATTGATTTGGACATTTGTGTCCACTTGGGATGTCACACTTACAGCAGATGGCTATTACAAGAAGGACATGGCTTACTGGTATAGCTGTTAACTGTTTAAGCAAAACAAGCAGGGTACCAAATCAATTGACAGTGAGCCATCACTCATTGCATAAAGGGTACCAGAAAATCTACACTAAAACCTACGTGTGAGTACTTAATGTAACCAGCGTTGGATCATTGGATTTGCTCAATAGCAAAATATTTTGGCACCAAAGTTGTTCTGCAGCAACAAAATGTGTTTTATTCGCACTTTAATTTATCTTTATACATCCTTTAGGCAGGCCCGGACTGGCCATCGGGCACACCGGGCATTTGCCCGGTGGGCCGGGCCACGGCAGGGCCGCATGCAGCTCCAGGCCCCTACCCTACCTACGATCGGATCCGCGGCCGCACAGCGTTTAAATAAAACATCGGGGGTTTTTTTAACTTTATTTAACATCCTCCATGGAGGATGTTAAATAAAGTTGAAAAAAAACCCCGATGTTTTAATTTAAACCCTGTGCGGCCGCAGACCCCTAAGGCCGGCCCTGGTGGGGGCTTCCCGGCCCCGTAGAGCAGGGCCGACCTTTGGGGTGTGCGACCGCACAGGGCGCCACACTCCAGGGGGTGCCAATGCGGCACCCGGCACCCCTCCAGAGACGGACAGTAATGTCCGCCGCTGGAGGAGCAGGCTCGCAAGGGAGCGGTATCGGAGGTCTTTAACAGACCTCCGGTTCCCTTGAGTGATTTTAAGCCGGGTTCAACCCGGCTTAAAATCACTTAAGGGAGCCGGAGGTCTGTTAAAGACCTCCGATACCGCTCCCTTGTGATCCGCCCGGCAACAGCTGCTGTGCGCCGGGGTCTGTTGTCAGATCCCGGCGCACAGCACTGAAGCCGCGCCCACCGCTGTCCTCTGACCCGGAAGAAGAGAAGACAGAAGAACAGAAGAAGAGGAAAAGAAGCTGAAAGAAGAAAGGAAAGGTAGGAAAGCAAGTGAGAGTGGATTGGTATGTGTGTGTATTAGTATATATGTGTGTATTAGTATATATGTGTGTATTAGTATATATGTGTGTATTAGTATATATGTGTGTATTAGTATATATGTGTGTATTGGTGTATATGTGTGGATTGGTATATATGTGTGGATTGGTATGCGTGTGGATTGGTATGCGTGTGGATTGGTGTATATGTGTGTGGTTTGGTGTATATGTGTGGATTGGTATATGTGTGTATTAGTATATATGTGTGTATTAGTATATATGTGTGTATTAGTATATATGTGTGTATTGGTGTATATATGTGGATTGGTATATATGTGTGGATTGGTATGCGTGTGGATTGGTGTATATGTGTGTGGTTGGTGTATATGTGTGTGGTTTGGTGTATATGTGTGTGGTTTGGTGTAATAATGTGTGGATTTGGTGTATCTGTGGTGGTTTTGGTAATATATGTGGGGATTGGTATGATATGTGGGGATTGCGGTATATATGTGTGGTTTTGGTATATAATGTGTGGGATTGGTGTATACGTGTGGATTGGTGTATATTGTTGGATTGGTGTAATATGTGTGGATTGGTGTAATATGTTGTGGAATTAGTATATGTGTGTGGATTGGTGTGTGTGTGTGTGATTGGTATATGTGTGTGGATTGGTGTGTGTGTGTGGATTGGTAATACTGGGTGTGTGGATTGGTCTGGGTGGTGTGGATTGGTATATTTGTGTGTGATTGGGTGTGTGTGTGTGTGTGGATTGTATATGTGGTGTGGATTGGTGTGTGTGTGTGTTGGATTGGGTATATGGTGTGTGGATTGGTGTGTGTGTGTGGATTGGTATATGTGTGTGCGGATTGGTGTTGTGTGTGTGGATTGGTGTGTATGTGTGTGGATTGGTGTATATGTGTGGATTGGTATATATGTGTGGATTGGTATATGTGTGGATTGGTAAGGGTGTGAGAGTGATGGGTGTTATGCTGTACCATTTCCAATGTCTTTTTCATGATCTAATTATGCTCTAAAAGTACATCATAACTCCCATCACTCTATACTGTTCCATACAGTGGCAGAGCTGGGAGGCAGAGGCCTTGCACCCCCACCGCAGGACTCCTGAAAGGTAAGTGAACTTCAAAGAGGGAGAGGGTAGATAGTTAGGAGGGGGTAGTTGCGGCGGGCTTAAGGGGCTCTGCGTTAATGTGGCCATATAGGACCAGTCAGTCCGGTCCAGACTGGGCCTATTTTAAGGTGGGGGTTACATAGTGAAAAGGGGGAACATAGTGAGAAGGGGCAGATAAGATGAAGAGAGGGGGTAGTGTGAATGCGTATGAGAATGAATAAATGTGTGAATGAATTGTGTGAATGTGTATGACAATTAATGAATTCATGTGAGGATGAATTGCTTGAATGATTTGTGAGACTGCATTAATGAATGTGTTAATGATTTGTGTGAATGATTAAATGCAAAGATGGTACATGAAGGGTGGGCTTTAACAATAAATAAATAAATAAATAAATAAATAAATATGGGCTGCTCAGGCTTAAATGCCCGGGCCTATTTTTTTTCCCAGTCCGGGCCTGGGTTGAGGTAAAGGCTCTGTGCAGCCAGTCACACCAAACTCATCCAGCCATGTCTTTATGGAGCTTGCTTTGTGCACTGGGGAACAGTCATGCTGGAATAGAAAAGGGTCTTCTACAAACTGTTCCCACAATGTTGGAAGCAGAGCATTGTCTAAAATGTCTTGATATGCCAAGATGGTTATGCTTTGGTTTTCAGGTTGGGCCCTGGAGCAATTACACAGAAAGGGGCCTATCTCTTGATTGCCTGCCTTTAGCAAGTTCTCTCTGCTTTCTTCCTCTTGCATTCTTTTTTCTTATTCTTTCTATTCTTTCTCCCTTTTTTGGCAATTTCTTTTGCAGTGTCACTTGCTGTCGTCTTTGCCTCATGTTATGTTCTTTGTGGTCTACAGTTTGCTCCATGTGCTCCGCTGTTAATCAAGCCCTGCTGAGGGCTATTGAAATATATTATTGCACCTATTTCAACAGCATTGCAGAAAGCCAAGAGACAATTTTGTAGGAAGCCACTGCTTCTTTAAAAATGGAAATGTAGTCTGAATCATAGAAAAGGGCAGAATGAATGAAACATTTGAAGTATAAAGCCTGCTTATGGTTTATGACATCCATGGTCGGTCTCTTTAATATTCATAGGTAAGGGGAAGTCTCTAGCTCACCACTGCTGCCAACTAAATGCAGTGTTATACAATTTGTGTCCCCACTAGGCAGCAAAAACATCGGGAAAATGAACTTCAGCAACATTCAGTGAATGAGACCACTTTGTTGAATGCGGTAAAGCGGATTTAGGTTTTAGGTTAAAGACAGTGGTGGCTCAGCCTACCGCTTCAGACCTATGCTATAAGTGCAAATGCCGCGCACACATCCCATTATAATCAGCTTGCCTGCGTACCTAGCGCTATACCCCTCAAACTGGGCGGCTGTCACCATAGACCATTATCCATCTGTCACAACTCAAAAACTTTGCAAGGAATAGCACAGCAACTCATCAGCTTTGTCATGGCTACAATTCCCAGTACCCTCAGCTCAGCTGAAATTGTAAGAAATATGTGCATGTGTGTATATTGTGCTAGCATAATTACAAAAGGCTTTTCTAATGATCAATTAGCATTTTAAACTTAAACTTAGATTGGTGAACACAACGTGCCAATGAAACACAAAAGTGATGGGAGTGATAAAGCACTTCTGTACGCCTGTGAAGATATTCCAGTAAAAATCATCCGTTTCCAGCTACAATAGTCATTTACAACAATCGTTTACGCTCGCACCGTAAAATGTGATTTTCTTTCAAAAACAAGGACATTTCTAAGTGGCCCTAACAATAGTGTATATATATATATATATATATATATATATATATATATATAATTTGCAAAAAGTAAAATGACAATTGTTTTTTGATTTATTAGAAATTAACAGTTTTAATATTTACAAATCATTGTTCAGAGGTCACCTTGCACTGAAGGAGTGACAATAGATGACATGCGTCATGCTACTTGGCAGTAGTGTATAGCAGCAAGAAAGCACAGTCATTATTTAATATTTTCAGTTTTCTGTATTAAAATATTAAACATCTTCCTCTCTGTGATCCAGATCTCCATAGACAATCTGAACTTAAAGCACCACAGGGCACATGTTGGTGCAGCCTGTACTGTGAATGTATTAATGAACCGCCATTTACCTCAAGGTTATTGGTGACGTTAAGTAGTATGAGATAGGGATCAGGAAGTACGATGACATTTGTTATAGCAACCACATAACGATAGGAAGGATAAATGTGTGATCTTTAAAGAGGAATTACAATTAAAATGAGTCATCTTTCACAGATAGAAAAAACATGGCTTCAAGCTCTTTACATAATGCTATGTAATATTGCTCTTTATGGGCACATTGCTTTATTGGCTCCTTAAAGTTTATTCATGGCTTCTAAGTTTTATGTGAATATGCTGAACCCAGGAAGCGCCATCTTTGGGCTGTGGGCCTCCTGCCCTAGGCCTCACACTCAAGAGGGCCTTGTAGTTCCTCTGCTTACCACTCTCTATCTTGGTTTGCATGAAGATCACTAAGATATGACACTTTCGAAACCTACAGAGACCATAAGCTTTAAGGACTCCCTAAAAAAAGGGCCCAGCAAATCCTGAGTTAAGCCCTAAGCCCAGGCCCTTAGAATTAGTGCCATAATGATATTAGAATTAGTGCCATCTTGGGTGTGGAATCGGACCAGGAGGTCCAGCCCAGGGAGTTGTAAGATCAAGCTATGGTTTTGTAGCAACACAAATTGTGTCCTGATTTGGACACATGAAATGTCAACTCTCCACCAAAGCAAGAACACTATGTGATGGGAGAGCGTCAGTTTGTTTCTTTGTCCTACTATCTGTCTTTGATTGTGACATAATCAATTACACACACTCCTATGCACCATCGTTCTTTAGTCATACTGTAAATCATGGAAGATTCTGTATCACATTGCTTTTCAAATCTGCGTGTGTCCATGTGGGCTTTCTGGAAATGATTACATAAAGACGATGAGCAATAGAATCATCTTCAAGTGATATCAGGCTACATAAATAGTAAAAACATTTGAGCAGAGGTGTAAAATAGGCCTCTGCAATTCCTAGGGGAGCTCAAGGTTTCGTGATGTCCAAGTGGGCCCTGTGAAGCTGGCACTAATGGCATCTGCTGCTAATGATAATGATTTATAACGAGGGATGTGCAAAAGGTGGGGTTTGGATTGAACATGATCACCATCCTGATGGAATATCTGACTGGATATCTAATTATCTTCATAAATGCCAATTTATGTTAGGCATCAGTAAAGCATTGATTCTCCACCTATGGGTTTTACTCCCTGAAATGAGCATTGTCTCATTTTCACTACCAGCAGCACCTGGCTGTTTACTGGCAGCTGACATGTTGGAACAGGCAAAAGAGTACATGTCTGTGGGCTTCTAATAAATTCTCCCCAAGTGTCTGGATTCAGAACGGAACTCTGCTAGCAGCTGTCTATGCCAATGGCACACCATTCCTTAGGAGGTGGAACCAAACGTCCTCTCAGTTTTCCGGGGGTTTTTTGCTCAGAGAACACCATAGTGTAGGGATGACTATGGGCACATACATTTTATCAGGACAAACCTCTTAATTATTGAATTCAGGTGTTTCAGAGCCAGGCCTTCTCATTCAACATCAGTGTCTGACCTCACAAATGCTCTACTAGATGAATGAGCAAAAACCCCCACAGAAACACTCCAAAATCTTGTGGACAGCCTTTCGAACCATTTGTGGCCCATAATATTTTTATAATAATTTAAATACACTTTGTAAACATTACATATTTCTCTTATGGTTGTGAAAAGTAATACATTGTCATTAGAGTTTATCCTAGATTATAGAAACAGTTTTTTGTATATCTGGATGCCCATTAATGAGACCAGAAAGTAAAAGAAACATTTGTTATCAATGTTTAATTCTATTTGGCAATAGAGTCATCTATTATAAAAAGTAAATTACGTCAGTTGGGGTTGTGATCATGTTTGTTGAATAGAATCTAAAAGAACCAAAAAACTGAAAAAAAGAATGTTTAATTTTCCACTTTGCTTTCCAGTAATACATTTCCCTAAATAATACTATTTTATATAAAAATAAAGTAAGTATAAAGCCATTAATTAATTTTGGGGGGCACACCTCCATTTAAGAGAGAAATAGGCGGGGAGTGGGATGTGTCAGGAACCCGCTATTGTGACCCAGAGGATATGAGTGTCGACCTGGAGAACCGGAGAAGTGGCGCTTCTCGTAGAGTCTCCGGGCGAAACCCACAGAGTTCCCAGTTATGTATATATAATATATATTCCATAATCATTACAATATATCTAGTGTAATGATTGTACCTGAACGACTGGGTTCATGACATGATACAAACATCTAAGACTGCCAGGGTATGGCATCATATGCTTAATGAGAGCTGCACAAGAACTGCAAGGGAACGAAAGACAGAGATCCAAGCAAGAAGGAGCACAATCTCTGCTCGAATAACAAACAAGCAGTGGTAGGGTGGCAACAGGATATAAAACAGACCTAGACTGATATCTGCAAAGCCTTGGAGTTCTTGTGTAATACAATTGTTAGGCTCTTGTCTCCAAACTTTGCTGTATAGGCTGTATATATGTAACTTGAAGAGTCCATACATACTCCAACGGCAGATCGGGTGCTGCAATGATATCTCCTGGCCTTGGCCGGCTGAGCACAACCTCCACAAACTGCATTAGAAGGCGCTGTGGACCTTTAAGGCATGGATCCCAGGAAATAACTTCATATCTTAGTGCTCAGTGTCTTAAAGGTACAGCGCATCTTTTAATGTGGTGCAGATGCCCACCAATGAGGGGCTGACATATACAGGTTAATATGTGTGTACAGCAGCAGTATAAAAACGAAACATATGGCTGCTCATATACAGCCAGCAACTATATTATTTGGTGGCTGGCCACTTAGTTACCCTCAGTCCGGCCCTAGTAATTCTTATAAAATTACCCCACCAGTTCAGCTGCTGCTCCTCAACAGAAATATGATCTATATACTTCTAGTTACCATTTAATTTCTTTTTTTTTGCAAAGGAAGAATGATGGAACTGTTGTATCTGTTTGTTTACTATATTGCAGCCCAACACCTATTCATGGAGATTCTGCTCAGGGTGCCGACGCAATCACTATGTGTCAACTACACACAGACATGGATAATGCCGTATCGATCTGAGCACCATACAGTGTTCATTCAGACAGATTTATACATATAGATATAGAATTGTAAGGCAGTTAAAAACACATGATTCACGTACTGTGGAAATATAAAAACCTATAAGCCATATTTATCAAGCCAAAACGTAATTATTATCATTGAAGCACAATGATTGCTCCACTCAACCTTGTTATTGACACTCTCTATGTGGAACTATATGAGTAACACACTAATGTTAACGTTGTGACTAGGAAAAAAGTGAAAAAACCCTAACAATTAGGTTTACATATAAAAACCAATTCTAGTGAAGGATGATCAGTTCCTATTTGAGAAATTACTCCTGCCAAACTGAATTCTGTTTCGAGAAAAATGATTACATTGATTTAGGGAAATATGTTGGTTTGAAAAATATTGAAAATTATTGTTTTTCATATATCCATACTTGCAGAAATGGGGTTACTTTATGTAATCTATAGGTATCCCACTGGCTGTTCATTGTGATAATTCAACATCTTTACCATATCACCCAAACTTAATTAGGAAGATGAAAGGAATGAGGTAATCCTTTCATCACAAGTTCTCACAAGGATGTATGAGTCTTCTATTCTGGAACTTTTTGGTGTGAAATAGGTGCAAGTGATACTGTTGTCACCCATATATCACATCTACATGGTGCTGTGTTATTATTATTACCGTTATTACTTCAAATGCATTGCTCATCTCCTCGCTCTTCAAAGGATTAAGTAACAGTTTTGGACTAGTTAAAAATATTCACTTCTGCATTCATTTAAAATGCAGGTCAAGGCTAAGTAGACTTTCTAAATAAATCTTTCTATCTGCTTTTGCTATGGGGTATGTAGTATACATGTACTGCTACAATATGCTGTCTAAGCCATTTCTACATATTTATGTTATTGTGTGTACTCTGCAAGAAGGATATTAAAGAAGTGAACATTTTGATAACATTTCTGTTCTGTCCCAATTTTGCTCATACCTGGCCCCCGCAGAGTTATGATGGACAGCCCTGGAACAAAGAGGCAAATTCCAAGTACTAAACCCTTTGTTATGCTAAAAAACAAGGGGCCAGGAGGCCAGCGCTCTCTGATATAGGCTCCTGCGAGAGGTAAGCATGTGTTTGTGCATGTTTCTACTCCTTTTTTACTTTGTGTGTATGTATTTCATCTTACCATGCTAATAGTATAGATTATTTTTCAGATATAACCAGAAACTAAAAGAAAATCAATGCTTAATTTATTATATATATCATTTTCTGTTGTTGCTGTGTATGAAGGCATAAAACCATTTTTCCAGAATAACTGTTTGGACATGTATAGAATGTTGTTGCTTCACCTATATCCGGTATAAATATTGGGAATTCAGTCACATTGTATTCTCATATATTGTAAAACGCACCGCTATGCCAAAGTCCTTTGTAATCCCAACATGGCTGTATTGCTTACTATGCATCTGAACCAATAGTACTGCATTTCTTTGAAACCCACTGTTATGTATGGCCCTTTTAGACATCATTGAGGCATCTATGTGGTGGGAGGGTTGATAGCACAGGTTTTTGACAGGCTAGTCTGCTCAATTTTCTTTCTACCAAGTTTTAAACCCCGAAATGTTAGCTAGCTTTATGCTTACCCCACTTACACTAGTAGCCCCTTGATGTAAACAAAAAGACATGGTTTTCTAAAGAGCTGTCACGCTTACTCCAAACATGTCCATAATCGCTGTTTCACATGCAAACACAGAAAATGTACCTGAGCTTGTTGATGCAGGTGACTTGCTGCGCCGTGATGGGCCTGGACTCTTGGTGGTACTTCTGCGCGGCACGCTAGGAAGCTTGGTGTATGAAGTGGACTTCACAACGCGGCACTCTGAAAGGAAGAGTAGTTTGTTAGAGGCCATTTTATAAAATGTGACCAATATCAAATTAAGATTAAGCTTGAATTTACTCTACACCGACACATTTCTGCATTGTTTTATGTTTGTTCATGGTCTCTGGAGAAGCACACAATGCTGTATTTCATTAGCATTTAAACAGCATTACCTATAATACAATGGGTGAAAACTCTGAGGCTGCTTAATAATGTCTCCCACATTCCATGTCTCTCAAACAGGGGAGAGCTGAAAATATGGGGGGTGATTGATCCCTGGGCTTCTTCGATTTGAAACCTTTGGGTCACTGACTGTTGTCAGCCCCCACATGCTCTCAATTTATTTCAGTGTCACCTATGTATGTCCTCCTATTCTTTGTTATCCCCTCCCTTATGATACTCTTTTTTCTTGTAGAACTGATTTCCATGTTATTCCATCATTTTGCATGTGTTTTGGGCCTCTCTGAGATTCTGCCATCTACTTACCTTGGAACCTATTATGTTTCTACCATCAATTTGCCAATAATCTCTTTCAACTAGATATTAAAGGTCTGGTTAAACACATAAAGTAAGCCAAAAAGATTGAATAGGTGTACTGTGTTAAGTATAAAGTGATAGGACCATTTATAAGCACAGTAATTACATTTATTCTACCACAAGCAGAAGGCAATGGTTCAACCCCTTCTGGGTCTTTTCTCAAGCTTCATGTAAAATAACTTGTGAATGTAAGAAAGGTACGGACATCTTCCTGGGTGAAGGATGTTAGAGAAATAATAGCTTTAGGAGAGGAAGTATTTTATGGGAGACATTGGACAGAACAGAGACAATAAGGAAAGAATATCAACTTGGACTGCTGGACCTGCTGACATTGTTTCGATAAAAAGACCTAATACAAGGACCATATGGAACGTTCTTGTAATGTCACACACTAGAACATGGAGTAAAGAACTCCAAGCAAGTGCCAGGTGAGCGTTGTGGGATGCCTGGCCATGGTTAGCAAAATTGGGAATGTAACAAAGGGTATTTATACAAGCATGATTGAGGAACGTTGGGAGAAAAGAGCTTAAACCGAATGTATGGAGAGGTAGTGATTACCAGAAGATAAAGAGAAAGGGTCAGTTATATGTCTGTCTAATATGTAAATTACAAATTAAATATAATTGGAACTTTGGCAAAAATAAGTATATTTCATCAGCCCAATGATTAATATGAACAGTAATAACAGGTTTGACATTGCTTTACTCTGGCAAATGGAAGTAATTATCTCTGGCATGTATTGCCGTGCCGTATAGTAACTGAATTCCTGCCAATGAAGGACGTATACGTGGGAAGACCTTCCTTCAAAATCCATTGTTTAATGGTAACATTTTTTAATTAAATGCCCTTTTTGGATTATTTTAATAAATTACTTGATGGCTATAATCAAATGAATCATAGTCCAGAATGTTTGCCGATTTCCAATTTATCCCCTTTATTAATATAAATCATTTACTAAATCAAAATAACTATTTTTAGATTAAATATAACATCATATAGTTTTTTTATTCAGTTTTTCCATCTGTCTAAATAAAAACGCCAAGTACTTTATCATCCTTGATGGTTCCATTTGTAACCAACAATCAAAAATGTACTATTTGTTCACGTCAAAGTTACTAATCATATTTCATGTATATCTTCCAGACCTATGACGTGCCCAAGTTACGAGACTTTGCAACTTCAGTAAACAAATGCCAAGGGTCCTGCTCTGCCATGTTCTCTTCATTGATGTAAATTCTATTACTATAGAGCTAAAGTGCGAACGGAGAGATCCTGAAGGGAAAGTATAGAAATACATTCCATTTTATTGGTGTCATGAAGTTTGCTCATCAGAATAATCATGAACACTGTAGTCAAGTGAGGTTAATGGATGTGGAAATCCATCAGAAGTGATTTCATTCAGATTAAGGGGCTGACTTTTTACAATAGCCCAGAAATCAGACAAACAGTGACATCTAACCCTCTAATTACAATGACACTGGCCACCCATATGGCATTCCAGCTAGATACAAAACCAATTAGGACTAATAGACCATAAATGTATTATTATAATGCATTGTAAAAGCTGTAACCCGTTTATTAATAGGTTTAAATTATATGTGGAGAGAAGACAATAGCCTGAGACATCAAAGACTTTCTTGCAGACTGGTTTCCAAAACAGAGTATTATATCCTCATTAAGAGTTCAAAGATTATGGATGAGGAAAGCGTAACCTCCTGAATAATTGTTGCCTCCCCTGTGGCAAGTTTCCCTAGCATTACGGTTCTAGACTGCCCTTGTGGATGAAATTGGTCTGATATGCAGATCTGACCTCTGAATTGTCACAGATGAGCTAAGATTTGAAACTTCCCTGCAAATTACACACTGCACCGAAAACTATTAACTCTGCTCTCTTTTGTACAATAGCAAGTCCGGATTTAAATATCTTAGCCTGCAATAAAGGGTCTTCGACTCTATTGCCCAGGATAACAATATATATTTTTATATATTATGCTAAATAAATATACCAATGGTATATTGATCTTCTAGGGCATTAAGGCTCATGAAGAATGTTTCAAGTCAACTGTGAGTTTTATTTACACCCAAAAACAAAAACCTAATTAATTCATTCAGATCCCTGTCTTGCTTAGTTTGCTGGCCCAGGCTAACCAGCCCAATAATTCACTAACTTCCCCGCCAGACCCAGAGGAGCCAGGTTCTGGAAACCTCCCCCAGACAGCACACTGGTCCAGGTAGGTACTACCACTCATGGGTCAGGGATTCTTTGCTCTCTTTGCCCTGGGAGCCCTTCCTCTCCTCTCTCAGATTGTGAAGCTTTAGGGGATTTAAATGGCCAGCACCTGTACCTCCATGTAGGCTTCATAGAAATCCGCACTGGGTCCTGTACACATCTAATCTTTTACAAAATCTTGGAGGGGGATGGCACAATTGGACCACTCTGCTTTTCAATTGCTCCACCCCAGAGACCCATTTTTATGATAGATCGCAATAAAAGACCAAATATATTCTGTTATCCTTGCCATTAATATATGGTATTATTTATTAATACACACTACATAAATACAATACATAATATATATTATATATAACAACACACATATACAATACGGTATTAAACACACATATACATATGCACACACACTATGAGAAGCAGTAATTATAACTTGGAGTCTCAGGATTTGCATGATTGTCCATCTGCTCTAAGCCTTCCCTAGGAGGTTTACCTGTTCTGGAAGCTGATTGCTCCTGCCACTTTTGTAAGGATGGGGTAATTAGAATGAAAGACATTTCAGGGTAGGAAGTAAATCTCAAATAGGTACAATGAGAATGTATTTTATGTTAGTATTGCATTGATCCCAGCTTTTTTTATTATTTTTTTTTTTACAAAATATATATATATTTAAAAAACTGTCTCTGATGGATGATCGGATGGGATCCTGGTGTATCATCCATTTTAAAAGGCATTCCTAGTGAAATTACAGATAAGTATTGTATCAGAGGAATTTACAGGGACACAATGATTCAAAAAAGCTTCACCTTGCCGCCTCTGATTTCATGAATCATTGGTCTTTCTTTTCACACTCAAGTACAATCATTCATTTTCAAGGACAGCCCGCAGTCTCATCATTAATGCTTATCTAATTCCAGACCAGCGGTATGAATGGGAATCAAATTATCCACATGTTGACAGGGGTTTGTTTTCTATTTATGGGAATCATTTCCGTAAGTTTCAGATACGACTGTCTGAACAAACAAACAAAAAAAAACAAAGAAAAGAATATATTCTACTCCTTAACCTTGAAAGCTTTTTCTTATTTTTTGTTACATTTTGTGGTAAATGTTAAAAGCGATCTTATCACAGCAGCACCAATCCAGTGATCGGACCTTTCCATCAGTTGCTACTGTCATGAAAATGACACCTAAATTCCTTTTTATGTAGTAGTACTATTATTATTATTATAATTACTTATATAGCGCCAACAATTTACACAGCCCTTCTTATAATATATAAATTCACAAGTAAAGAGGGCCCTGCTCACCAACTTAGTAGTAAGTAAAACCATCCCTGTTTAGTGTGTAAGCTGGGATTGTTTTGTAAGATGTTGTTCAAGATGCCAATAGATCTTCAATTGTACAACCTAAGATAATTCATCTTTTTTTTCCTTCTTTTCCTATATGATCCCTCTATCTGAATAATGAATGCAGACTAAAATGATCTAGACCTTGACTGCAGTGCAATGCAAAATCAAGAGATGGATTGCAATAATGATTCCCCTCTCAAACAGTCCGCATCTGGGCATGTAGCTCAATAAAAAAATGATAATATAACAAATAATTATATCCAATACAAGAAGACTGCTGATCAGGGCTATTAAACCTAATAGCACAACTGGCAAAAAAAAATCAACAAATAAAATATAAATATCCACATAGTTTGACCATCATTAGCGAATTAATGAATCAATTCTTTTGATCCATTTTTAAATGTTTTCTGCTATAATAATGCATTTGTTTGAAGGAACATTAAGCAGAAAACAATCCATCTACATGGATATATCCATATTAATGAACACTGAGGAAACTTTAGATAGTGCTATAAAACTGGCAAAAACATATACATAAAAAGCAAACTTTTCATTATACACCAGGCTATTCTAAGTAGTCAAGCAAGGAAAAAATGGCACCATTCAAAATAACCCTAATATAAACCAAATGGCTAATAACATCTGTTTTATTCTATAACAGACCCCTTATAAGGTAGCAATTGAGATAAAATTGCTAGAATAGTGGTATATATCATAAAAGTGTATCTCACCATTGCTAAAATACCTGCTAGTATTGTGTGAATCCATTCAGTGTACACTTTTTATTCATCACCAGCCAGCATTCGAGTGTGAGTGTAGTCCACGATGGCCACTGGTGGCCCCATTACAATAAAGCATATATTTAGTGTCTTAACAGCAAAAAATATGCAAAATCTATAAAGCATCAAGAGATTATTATTGTTGCTATAATTATCATTATTTATAAAGTCAAAATTTCCAAACTTTATAAAAATTATTACAAACCCATCCGGCAGACCGAAAGGAAAAAAAATGGATCTAGTTTACACAAGGAACAGAAACATAGAAAGACGCAGATCATTTCAGCACTTGGACAGCTCCACTAAGGTGCTATTGCATTTCATTACCAGCTGTTTCATTTGTTCACCTCTCAGCATGGACCATCTAGGGCAGGGATCTCCAAACTCGGCCCTCCAGCTGCTGCAGGACTACATCTCCCATAATGCTGGCTGAGGAGTATGGGAGATGTATGTCCTGCAGCAGATGGGAGGGCCGAGTTCTCGGAGATGCCCTGATCTAGGGTTGTCAAAGGGTGTCAACCCGTGGCCCTCGACAGCTGCTGCAGGGACTACATCTCCCATACTCCTCAGCCAGCCCCTGAGCTGAAAGAGCATTATGGGAGATGTAGTGCTGCAGCAGCTGGAGGGCCGCAGGTTGGACACCCCTGGTCTACGTATTTAACACATTCGCTTGCGGATATGTTTCTACGTAATGACTGCTACACACTATATCTATAGAAAGAGAAGGGTAAGAAAACCATATTATATTGTACCTTCCAAGCCAAAGAAAAGTGTAATAATTAAAATCCCATAGATACTTTGCTAGATAGAGTATTTAACAAAATACAGTTTAGTTTTGATTAAAGTTGTTCTGTCACTTTTGCCAAATGTGAAATTTTACAGTTCTCTGATTAGAATGAGAATCTATGTATTGTTCTGTTTGATGATTTTTTTTCCCCATTGAGTTATTCCTCCAGTATTTTTAAGTTGCAGCTTGCTAACGGGCTTTAACAATTCGGTTTTACCACCTTTTGCCAAATATCTTGGCTACCATGAAGTAAAACAGCCCCCTTTAACCTAAACACCCCCCCAAAAATGTAAAGGAGGTAAACATTTTGCGATAAATATTTTTCACCAGATTAATGTAGTCCTAGTTGTCTTTCTTGCCTCCCTGAAAGGATTACATATTGCCAATCACTGTAAATATGTTTCCACTACATGAACACACCTTGAACATGGCTTTGCATTCTAATACCACCCAACAACGCCATGTCTTTCCAAAGCTGTCATAAAACTATTGACAAAAACCACACACTCATCACTTATGTCTTTTCGTCAGTGTTAAATTTATTTGTAAAGGACCTAGAAGATATTTAATATATTCTTACACTTTCCAAAGTATCCACCAACTGCAAAGGTAATTCATGTACAATTCATTTAATAATTTATAATTAATAATATTTCCATTCTCAGGGGTGCTATCATTAATATCAAATGCCATGTTTATTCTTGTACCGCCAGGAAGGAAATGTCATATGTAACAATTTAATGAGACTGTGAAGTCTTTAATTCCCCACAATAAGTGGAATATCTATAATGTATTACTAACTCTCAGAAATATGCAGCATTAATCTTTCAACCAGCTTCTTGCTGTGGAATCAAGATAAGATAAACATCAGTAATTAGTATTAGCCGACCATAAAAGCAGAAATATAAACTTAAGTGAATAATGAATGTTCTGTAAACATGGAAAGCTATTCAGAAAATTGTTATAATTGGAAGAACACTTAGTGTGTCATTCTATTCTATAGGGCTACTGTACAACTGTACGAAATGTTATAATAAATGGACTATTGTCAGTGGAAATGGGTTATTGTGTGGGAAGGACTAAAAAACACCTCTGCTTCCATGCGCTAAAAGGAGTATCATGCTGTAGTGGCAGTGGTGGGATGGCTCGGTAGACCCATCCAAAATCGTTCACAAAGGCCCAGGGAAGGCAGAAACACAGCGGGTTAAGCAAAGCTACACCATGCGCAAGCAACCTGTCACATTTTCGGCCCACCTGTACTGGCTTTTCTCCTCATGGCCCTCTGTTTGTTAGGCCGCACTGCCTTCCTCTTACAAATTTTGTGTCCAAGTTAACCCCTCCTCTTCCTGCAGGCTGTGGCTATATTAACCAGCTAGTTCAGTTGCTCGTTGCCCTTTCATGGTTCCAGACCCGTGAGTGAATGCTTCCAGTGTTTGACCCGGCCTTTGATTTTGGACTACGTGGATTTCTGGACTCCTGGCTTGTGTGACTACCCGTTCTGGCTCCTGACCTTGGCTTGATCCACGACCACCCGCTTGTCTTATGCTTTGGATTCTTGTTATTATTTTATTTTAATAAACATTTTGAGCAGTACCTTTTTGTCTCTGTCCTGATTCACTGGTACCCTGACACAACCAGAAAGAATGCTGCAGGTGAGGTAAGGGAGTGAGGGAGCAGGAAAGAGAGGGTAAGTTAGTATGTATTTATGTATGTATGACTGTATGTATGTTAGAGTGAATGTGCGTGTGTGTCAGCATAGATGTGTATGTGTAAGTGTGTTTTAGTATGAACGTATGTGTGAGCAGATATGTGTAAGTGTTTGGAAGTGTGTGAGCATGGCTGTGTACGTGTGTGAGTTTGGATGTGTATGGGTAAATGTGTATGTGTGTGTGAAAGGGAGAGGGACCATCCAGATGCTGACTGGGATCAGTCCTTCTTGGGACACAATAGCTAAAAGGATTAAACCTCTCAAGCTTAGCTCCTACTCAGGCCCCCCATGTACATCACCGGAGGGAACCCATAAAGTCACACTTCTTGATAGGGCCAAGGTAGGACTTGATTCAAAGCTAAAATTGTATCACAGAATAGGAGTATAGAAGCAGTGACTTTGGAGGTTTATTCCCTATACAGGTGTCGATCAGGTAAGTAAGCCTCTGGACTCCTTTTCTTTGATACAATTTTAGCTCTGAATCAAGATACAGAGTGTACTGAATATTAACTATGAGTATACTCCTGATTCTGAACATTGCATTAGAATGCTAATGTGCAAACTTGTCTTTTGTCTTGTGAGGAACGTGATCCAAGCAATCCGTTTTCGATTATCACTTAGAAAAATAATACAGATTATATTGCTGGTGTCAAGACTATTTCCGAACCTCATTGCATCTTTACATATGGCTAATAGTTACCAAATTTTAACGTTTGGAGGAATTTAGGTTTTTTGGAGTGGGGGGGTCAGTTAACTGGCATTTCTGATTCCTTCAAGAGAACACAGCAAGCTTCCTGCAGGCTGCTGATGAGGAGCAGTTTAATCATGGAGTGAAATGTATCAGGGCAGGCCCTCATTTCATTCCTTGTTCCTGAGAAACACCAAGTGCCAATTAACCTTCAGTGAGTTCATAATACAGATGTTTACCTAAATCAATCACCATAGAGAGAGCTGCAGAAATAAACAAACTATATTATCTAAAAGATAAAAAAACGAAATAATCGGAGTGCAGTCGTGTGCACCACAACCACTCAATTTACACATACGCTTATATATAGACAAAAGTATTGGGACACATCTCTTAATTATTGAATTCAGGTGAATAAAATCAAGCACCTAGCCACATAGTCTGCATTTACTAACATTTACTAACACCTTTGCAATAAGTCAGTTTGTGAAATTTCTTCCTGCTAGATATACCACGGACAACTGTAAGCGGTATTAATGTAAAGTGGAAATGATTAGGAACAGTAGCAACTCCGCCAAGAAGTGGAAGCCCACGTAAAGTCACAGAGCGGAGTCACTGAGTGCTGAGGCACATGGTGCGTAAAAGTCGCCAATGCTGAAGAGATCCAAACTTCTACCGGCATTAATATCAGCACAAAAACTGTGCGGCGGGAGCTTCATGGGATGGGTTTCCATGGCTGTGCAGCTGAATGCAAGCCTCACATCACCGAGTACAATGCCAAGCGCCGGATGGGAGATGTAAAGCATGTCGCCACTAGTCTTTGGAGCAATGGAAAAGTGTTCTGGATCACGTTTGGCAGTCTGACGGCGAGTCTATGTTTGGCGAATGCCAGGAGAACATTACCTACCTGACTGCATTGTGTCAACTATACCGTTTGGGAAAGGCCTTTTCTATTTCAGCATGACTGTGCCCCAGTGCACAAAGCAAGATCCAAAATGACATGGTTGGATGAGTTTGGTGTGGAAGAACTTAGGATATGTGGTTGGAGGTGTGGCTAGGGGGCAAGTTTTCGCTGTAATTTATACATGAGATACTGCCCTTATCAACTATCATCGTACAAAGTTTAATGATGGTAGCTGATTACATATATTGTTCTCAAAAATGTAGGTCTCCAGATCTCTGCTTCTTTACCCCTATGTAGTCACCTAATACTTATTAAGTCTTAAGTCCCCACAAGCCAAGTTTGTAAAAAATAAGCAGCGTATGAGAACTTGTGATTATTTTCTAATATGAATGTAAATGTTTTTGGGCAAGTAAATATATTTGGAGTTTTGATTAGCAGCTTACAATTTATTATGGCTAAACCTGTGAAAAAAATGAAAATGTTTTTTTCAACTGCCCACTGTTTTTAGTTTTTAGTTTTCATAGTAAAAGATCATTTATGAACTGGGGTCGCTTCAAAAGAAAGCTGTACTTGTCCTGAGAGAAAAAATATAGTTTCAAAATGAGAGAAAAGTGAAAACGCTGAAGATGCTATTTCCCTCACATTTAAGAAAGAATATTCTGTCCTTTAGGGGTTAAGTAATTTATTCCTGTATATTATGTGGACATTGCGACTTTTAGGGCTGTAGATGGTTGTGGTACACTCATGCCAAGCAAAGATTCTCAGCTCCTAAAAAAAAAGGGACATCATGGAAAGTAGGATATTTGGGAGGAATAAACAGATATGTGTAATAGGTGATACTAATAGAAAACGTACTATATCACAATTACTGCTGACTTGCGTGATGTGTTAAAGATCCGGTACCCTAGTCCAATAAGAGATTTAAAATTATGCAAATGATGAAAAGCCCCCCCAAATGTTGTATGATTTCTTTTGTTGTAAGTTTAGGACAGCTCGTTAAGTACTGGAAACTACATATCTGCTGATCTTGTGCCAGCTCCGGCCGACCTCAAAAGCCCATGTGGTTTATGTACCATGGCAACTGCAGCTTTTCAGAATGAGTAAATACATCCTTAGAATACGTTATGGTCTCCAAGGGTCTTCTGAACATACATTGGTACACTTAAAGTAAGTTCTCCCGCTATAACCCTCAACTGAAACGCAATGCTGACTAGGAAAGCGCATCATATGGTATACAGGTATAGAAAAGCTAATACGTACGTACTAGATGCCAATATGTAAAACCTGGCTTTGGGGATGTGGCTCAGCCTGTTCAGTGTCTGGGAAGGTAGACACAGTACAGTTGCCCTGGAAAGGCTAAGCAGCAGCTGACACCCCTAGAGAAACCAATTTCAAATGCTAAAGCAGGTTAAAAATCAGAAACAGATGATTAACATATACACAGAACTATTTCCGGCGCATACATTTCTTTCAAGGGGGTTGAAGGTCTCTTAACCCGAGTGCTGTCTATTATTCTGCACTGCTCTCAAACGTACAGCCCCTGGGAATAGAAAGTGTTATGTAGCAGCTGGCTTCCTAAGGGACAAAACTTGTCCCAGCCACGCTAGAGGCGGATTTACACGGCTCCGGGAGCACTGACGTCATGTCTGCGAAATCTAGACGCAAACAGCTTCACAGCCAAAGAGTTCACATGAGCCAGAAACCAGCAACAAAATGAGGCTACTGTATGCTCTGAGCATCTGGTTTACGGCTTTGCAACACAGTCGAGAAAAAAAATGTGCATTAAACATAGTTTTTATCATTGTGCATCTCCCTCGATGGCGTCTGTCCACATGTATTAGTGGCCGCTAATTATCACACGAAAACATGAGCACCATAGGAATGAAGACATTGGAAACTGAGCACTATTGATTTCCAAACTCAATTTCCTAGCATTAAATTAACCAAAATATATATATTTAGTGACCTTGTCTCCCAAACAGGAAACATTCTGAGGATGTCCCCAAAAAAACTGACTTTACTATGGGTTACTGGTTTCATTATGTCCAGTAATCCAAATACAACATGGAGATAATTAGTTTCTAAAGCTTTACATCCCACCCCCCACTCACAGCTCTTGCAGTGTATTCCTTATTACCAATAGCACACAGAGCTCCCTATAGAATACATTCAAAGCTTCATGATGTTGTTGCCAGGAGCATCAAACTCTAGCACATCTTCTCGATGTGTCCACGGTTTGAATACACTTGACAAACGCATAGTTGAGATTGTGCCAAGGATGACCGTACCCTATACCCAATAATGACGCACACACTTTATTAGGTGCAAATATTATTTCCACAGCTTTACTAACATTTACAATATTTAAAGATCATTGTCAAAACAGACCACCATGGTTAAAACATAATTAACAGATTTCCCTTTTATTAACAATGACGCTCCATAATAAATACATTAACTGTATAACAATGGCACCAACACGTACCAGGTGCCTCCACATTAACACATTGACCACAGTAGGGGCATACCAAGACCCCTAACAGACCGTTTAACCAAAGTATAAACCATGTAGGGGCATACCGAGACACCCCTACACCACCAACTTAACCAAACAACCAATGCAGGGGCATACCGAGACACTCCTACACCACCAACTTAACCAAGACACGCAATGACGAGGGGCATAACCGGAGACACTCCTACACCACCTTAACCAACAACCAATGCAGGGCATACGACACCTCCTACACCACCAACTTAACCACCACAACCAATGGCAGGGGCATACCGGAGACCACTCTAACACCACCAACTTAACCAAACCACCAATGCAGGGGCATACCGAGACACTCCTACACCACCCCAGGTTTTGAGCCACGGGCCAGCACGAAACCTACCAAACTAACTTGAACCAAGTCAAATTAGTAAACCAAACCAAAAAATCCACCGTACTAAACAATAATCCCCAACTATCCCCGCCGCTGTGACAAAACGGGGTAGTCACCCCCACAACCCACTAGTAAAGGAAGGGAGGGTGGGACAACCAGGATTTGGAAAAGCAGTTAAGTGACCGTTTACAAAATGGATGCCACTTATATACCCTTGATAGTGACCCCACCCATAACAAATTTGAACCAATTAAATTAAACCACTCCTTATGCACACCACCTAGCTCTGTCAAGGCCCACTCCACCTAAGCTGCGCTGTTCCATGGGCTTCATTGATGATTTAGCAGACTGAGCACATAGAGGATCCCTGGAAATACAGTACACAGACAGATTATCTTACCATTTCTGTTCCCAAAGCTGTTACTTTTCAATATTTTTCAGTATCTGCCATCAACTTTTTAAAATATCAGAAATACCAAGGATCAATCCTTGGTACACTTAAAGTACAATAAAATAAGCCTCCTCGCTGCCATGATGATGAGGAGGTTAATTAATTAATGAAAAACCTCTAGGAGACATGGACCCCATTGTGTATTTCCTCTTCATCCTTTATCCCCTATGGCAAATGAGGCAGATCTGTTACCTGTCCCAATCCCAATGGGGTGAGTAAAATTGCTTGAGGAAAAAAATACTCACCACCAGGTAAGTTCCAATTTAGTGAACAGACCCAATTATGCATTATATCCATTACTGGATAGATTTATCTGCAAAAAGGGTTGATCAGACCCTGCATAAAGCATAGTTCAATCAGTGAACTAACGTGTAAGAAATCTCCACGATGACACAACTGGGGTTAGCCTTTCAAAAGGCAATCGATTACACACATTAGTTATTCTTCTCCACAATTGTACAAGGTTTTCTAGAATGAGTTTTAAGGTGAATGTTAAGTAATAGCTTCTACTATACAGTGTTAATAACTTGTGATGCCTAGCAGCGGGTGTTCACCATCGTGAAACATTTATCTTAACATATAATTGTGCAAAGATCACAAGTAAGGGAAAGTATTATATTTATAGTAAATTATCCTACAGATGCAGGTATATGTTTGCCAGTATAAATATACTGTTTACATGAGATTGGCTGGATAAATCCTGTGTGTTTTTTTTATTATGTGTAGGATCTGGAACAGGGGTTTATAGTAAGCAATGTATTTTTGTGCTCACAACTGGTTCCTATAGATATAAACCCGGGCAAAACTTACTGGCAGAGTGCAAGGTGTGGTCTGGAGTGTCTGGGAAATCGGATGTCTGGTGTCTGTGGCCCTCTTGGCCACTATTAGTCCTTGGGTCTAAAAAAACACGTACAATACAAAAAGCTTACAATTTCACCTTCATGTCGCTAAAGGCAATTTTTAGACCTAAAATAACAATATTAATAATTATCCATTGAGATTCTGAATGAAGAAAATAAAATGCTCTAGGGTTATTATTTTTAATTCAAGGGAGAAACAAAAAGATATTTGTGCGATATTTGGTTAAAATATTAGAATATCATAATTAAATATGTTAGGAAAATCTCGGGTTTAACTGTCAATGTGGTTTCATCTGGTTTTAATAAAGAATTGGAAATACTTGGTTTTAGTAAGGACTTGTTGACCTTGGATCTGATACCAGTATGTAAGGGTTTGGTTGACACAAACTTGGACAGACATAGCACAGTGTTGGAACGTTTATCCAATTTTTCACTCGAGATTGGAAACTTGTTATAATTCTCTCTTACCGCTCTCATCCAGCAAGAAATCATCTTGGTAACGGAACTTTTCTGGTCCGCAAGCAATAAAAATGTCATCATCGCCAAAGAAATCCTGAAGGCACATAACCTGAAAAAAAAAGGGGTTATACTTTACCACGGAATACTTTACAAAATGATTTAAGGCCAGTTCCTAAACCACAGATTGAATGAAACATCACACTTAATAAAATCAATAGGGGTTCTACTCCAGGGACCTGTAAAGAGGATTTCCCCTAAGCACCCGTCTCATGTAAAACTAACTTTTAATGACACCGAGTTGAGGAAAACGAAAAAAGAAATCTAATATAATCCATAATTACTTTTACATGTCTGTCACGTCGGTATTCCTTAAATCTATGGGGTGAAAATTATAAGTATACTAAAGGCAATCTGAGATAGGTCAGGTAACAGCTATAGATTGAATTAACTAACATTACTTATGCTATACATTTTACAGAGTAATGACACGAGTCAAGGTAGGCTTGCCAAAAACAACCAGTGTTACGAATAATAATTAAACTACCCAAGACGTATCGGAAACGAGCTAATTAGTGCATAACGTCGCTGGGAAACACATTGAAGGCTGAGGAACTCGCCATCTCTTTTGTAACTGTTCTGAAGTATAGTGATCACAATCATATCCATTCCTTATATGAACTTCCTCCCCTTCTATCTTCCGGAGAGGCTATCAGAGAGAAGCTAACAGAATCCATTCCTTTCCGTAAGAGCCATGTCTCCATGGTAACAGTTGCATCATGATGATGCTGAAAGTGTTCAAAGTGTGTCAGACTAAATAATAACATTTTTTTTTCTGTCCTCAATGAGCGTCCTTAGTAAACTGCATTATAAAATCAGAGAAGTGAGGTAAACATCCTGTGATTTAGAGTACAATTAATGAAACACAGTTTAGGCGTGAAGCCTAGAACCATGTCCTTTAACGATAACGTGATCAAAAGTATTTTTCAGAAGGCAAAAACAGGCATTAAAATAAATTTCCCTTATAGAATGCTTTGTGACACATCTTAAAATCTACCCATACACAATAATAAGAGAGTTTAATGTTTCAAATAATATATCCCTTCTGATACGATTATTTATCAAATACTGCATTTTTTAAATAATAATAATTAAATGTAATGTTAAAGCAAATATGTACGGTTATGAATAATGATGTGAATATTTCCAAACAGTCTTTCATAGGCCTTGAATCTTCATGGGACTTCTATTCTATTCTATTCACTAACCAGCAGGAGCATGCAGGCAGGAAATGCGACACCTCGCCCACAGATATAAATAAATAAAAAATAATTGTGACTTTAATAATAAATAAAAAAAACAACCCATCTACTAATTAACCCTTTGGTTTGCCCCATTAACCCTTTGGGGAAATACAGAAAACACCCCATCCTTTTCCTTCTCCACCCATCCTTGTCCTGAAGGGTTAAATAGGATATTATTTACAAAAAATATCTAACTGAACACTCTGTAGGAGAAAGTGTTTAAAACTTTTAGGTGCCAGTCAACAACGATCAGCTATAAGCATGCCTAATAGATTGTAAGCTCACAAAAGCAGGGCCCTCTTCTCATTCAGCACCAGTGTGTCTTAACGTGTGTTAATCTTATTGTTAAATTGTTGATTGTAATGTCATTATTAACTGCTATTTACTATAAATAAATGTAAAAAACATAAGTGAAGCCGTCAAGGTTTCCGTTTCATCCCAGGGCCATGTAACAAATTACATTTTTAAATTACAGCACAAAAAAAAAACCATGCCGCGGACAATGGCAGCTGATTATAAGATGGCCGATCGTTGCATAAGAGTGCATATATCACTAGTGCCCCCAAGTGGTTAAAGAATGAATTACACTCTCTATAGATGAGTCAGTGAGTGTTACTATGCAAGGCCATGCAACCTCAGTTGGATCTGGTCTTCTCAACATCTTAGCGACTAGACCAATATGTTTTATACAGTTAATGTAGAAAAACATAGCCCATTGACAATGTAACAAATACTACAACACACATGGCCTTCTTTTGGTTTACTCACTAAAGCATTCATCCCTTACAATCGTACTTGAGTTCATTTTGTTTTTCACAAAAATCAAAGTATGCAAAATGGTTAGATATGATTGCATCTGCTAAATTATTCATACTGTACGCTGGCATTTTCCCAACAAAATGCATGGGCACAGTTTAGCAGAACATAAAGTTGAAAATAGTTTTTAAATATTTTTTTTATAATATATCTCAACGTTTTTGTAAAATTAGAAGTGGTATTTTTATATTTTAGAACATATATACTCATATATCAAATAAGAGCAAAGGAAGACAGAATGTATTGTACACTGTATGTTCCCAATAATACATCTGTGCACCAAAAACTACTAATACCACAACTGTTAAAAAATACTAAATATAATATTGATACATTAGCAGTAAAATTGCTTTAAATCATTAAAGCATGTGAAATAAAGCTGTAACCAAATATGAACACATTAAGTATACACATTCTGCCAAAAACACAACTGTAGTAAGAATAAAATGTATCCATATAGAAGAAAAAGTGTTCTAATTGCATAATTGCCTAGTTCCTCTGCAATGCATATCATATACATATTATCTACTTATAGTGTTTAAAAGGATAAAACCTGATCTCAGTATGTCTCAATCACACCACTCCATGTCACCGTGTTTAAACTTTACTAATCACACAATGTTGTAGGTGCACATACAGTATAAATGTTCCCATAAATTATATTTATTTTTCTGATATTTACCTAGAATCTGTGCATTTCACAAAAATCATAGCATAGCCCTGTATATATATGATAAAACAGCATCATCTACTGGTCAAGAAACCCCAAACATATTTTATGGCAATATATTTTATATTTATTTATTTTCATCTAACATCATCAATATTAGGACTTCTTACTAACCAGGAGAAAATGTCGGGAACCAAATGATTATGAAATGCACAATTATTTTAGGTAGGTTATTGAATTGTCGTATATGACATAGCTGACTCCTCTTACTACCTTATTACCCCAACTTAAAAGGATCTAACAAAGTACAGGAGGGAAGTTCAATTCAAAAGGGGAAAGATGTTAGAACAAGAGGTAATAATCTAACATTAGAGGGTCGGCGGTTTAGATGTAGAATGTACAAAAATATGTGCAGGATTTGGAACGAGTTCTAAACACACCATTTCCTACTAAAAAAAAAAAAATTCTGTCTATCTTCACATTACGGGGCCGGTCGCTACAACTCCCTTCTTCGTCTTTCCCAGTACTTTCCAAGTGTTCCATGTGAACAGTTTGCGGAATAATCTTAAAGCACGCGTGCCATATCTTTTCTAGGCTTGGGGTGGCGCTATTGGACTGTAAATCTTGAATGAAGAACACAAGATTTACATAAGCTTTCATAACTTCTAATGTTTTGTCTTCAGTAAATCAACTGTAGCCTTGATAGAACTAACTGAATTATTAAGATTATCTATGGTTTAAAAGTTTAACTCATGGCAGCTGAGATCTGCGTCTGAATGTGACATTGTCTGAACCAACAACAGTCAGAAAAGCAACCATCAGGAGAAATGACTTAACGGGCAGGAGTAATCATGGATATCGTGAGAATAGGGAGTAAACATGACTACTCTCATGGTATGCATTATAAAGCTGGTTTTTAGATTTTTTTTGTACGTGTTACATTGTTGCTGAGAGGACGCAGAGGCAGCATTTAGCTGATGGCTGCACGGAGCCTGAACGAGTAAAGAGTCCTGTACAACGCTACAGCCCTGATGTTATTTTAGACTTACTAATTTGAAATCAGTAAACACCATTAGAAAGTGTTTTAGTGTACTAAATTGTGAAATCTAAGATTCAGGAAAACCAACAAATCCTTTTTAAGCCTGGCTAAGCCTCTGCATCAGCGTCTGCACCAGTTATCCATATTTCAACTAACTCACTACATAAATAGCGGTGGAGGTCAAGCGCAAAATGGGAAACCTATGTTTCTGCTCTAATTTTAGAGATTATTATAGGCTAAAGTTTAATGGTTAATGCGTTTCCATTCTATCAGTGCTGAATTTCTCATATAACAAGCGGACAGATGGTGGTAGGTGCAAGGGATTTGGAAAACTGAGATGATTATGAATAGGAACGCGTAGTGGGAGAGGATGACATGACAAATAATGCCACCTACACTCCACATGGAGTTATGTGTGAACCAGATAATAAATAAATGGGAATAGTTTGGTTTGAATATTCAAATTAACCGTTTTGCTGCAGAATTGTTCATAAGCAATATTTTACAATATATGCCATAAAGCTCTGTCTCCTGGTTTCGGATGCAACAGGCATAAGTTGCATCTTCATAGAAGGTGCACAGAAGGTGGCCCTAGCCTTACAGGTAAAGCCAGCTAACTTCTCCAAGTCCATTCTAAAGCACCAGTGATATCATGGCCGATAATTCTATGTAGATAGGTAGATATTAAAATAAACCCCATATATCTAATAACCTTCAGTCTGTGTGGTGAACACGGTGTAAGGATCCATTAAAAATTATGAGATGGGACTCACATAAATCACATTATTAGATGATATTATAATTTTATGATGAGATAACCCAGCTCACTTGGGTAGAGAGGGGTGAAAATATTATTTATCCATCTTTGAAAATGGTCAGAAGATGACACATGACACACAATTGTTCACAGCAAAACTCTTGCAGAAAAAATCTTGTTTGATGTCATGAGCATCATATCATGCATGTGCTCACTTGTGACGTAACATCACGGGTTGCCTGCTCACGTTTTTTGTGGTAGCTCACACCAAAAGCACTGTCATAAATAGGGGAGTTTTGTAATGATCACCAAGGTCTAGAACCCTGATTGACCTTATAATCATAATGTTAATTTCAAATCACAGGGATCACTCCTACACACAAAGCTTGTTCATATAAACAAGCTTAAAGGTGTTTTAAAGACATAGAAACTCTGTCATAGTGGCTAAATGATTTCCATATTCCCCTATATTGAAGATTTATTCTAAGCAATTAACAGAACTCACTGGTGTTAATGTGGAAAAACTATACTATTCCCCATTGTTTATGACAATGACAAGTAGAACCTTTACCGTACCTGGGAACTTTCCTGGAGAGACCACCCAGAGCTCTCTGGGGAGTAGTTGTAATGGGGTTGATGGGACTGAGGAGAACACGGGAAGAGAGTTGGCACAGCATAACTCCACCAACTGGAGAAAACTGACCTGGAGACCCGGAAAGCAAGGCTTGCATCAGAGACCCCATGTCAAACCCAGGGAGTTCCTGCCATTATAGTCATGTGTGTATTGTCAGAACTTGTTTTCAGACCTTACCCTTACAAAGCCTGCCTCAACTGGACAACAATCAGCTACTCAACAATCGGGCAGGGATTGCACAATGGGGAGAAACACATCAGCCCATGGTGTGGCGAGTTTTATTGTGCACACATACTGCTTAATATAATCTATAAACATTACCTGGGTTTATTTAGCGCACAGAACTGTAAAATGTAGATTCTGGAAAAGGTATAGATCTGTTTCTTAGACTTCTGAAAGCTTAGTGGCATTATAACTGTGGCAGTATAACAGTGGCATGATAGCTTTTAAAATGGTTCAGCAACATTAAGATATTTTAATAATACATCCATATGTGCTTATGAGTGTTTTTGTCTATTGGTGTATCTATTCTGTTTTGCTTTTCTATAACCCACGAGAGACATGATCTTTGAAGGGGAAAGGAGATGAATTACCATGTGTGCCAGCTATACCAACAAAACTATTAGTTCCAAGACAAAAAGTACCGTACTATTATTAACTTTTAAACTGTATTCAAAATGAAGACTTTTGGGTTTATGAATAGTTAATGTGATGAGATTTCTTAGCAGCCGCTACACTGATTGAACTATGCATTATGCAAGGCCATCTTAGTACATTTTGCAGGAAAACGTTGTCAGGGTTGGCGCTTCCTAATGCACAACAAAGTCAGTCGTCAGTCGGTGATTTATAAAGCTTTTGCATGTATTATGCCAATAGATGAACTGTTTTGTAAATAAATTTCAGGAATGAGATGGTCAATAACCTCGTCACTGAACATGACAATGCAAAGACATTTGTGAATGTTTAAGGGCAGCAGCCTTACGAATCGCAAGTCATTAATAAATTAAATTGAAACAGGGCGAGTGCCAGTATTACGATTTTATGTTACATTCACATGGTTTATTCTTATATGAACTGTGGCCCTGGAACAGGGTTGACACCTGTCTAGGTTTCATTTGGACAGTCATGGAATAAGGATTGATGTTGTAGGCTAGTGGCCATGTAGCAGAGGGGGGCTCGTAAGGGGACAGTTGTTCCATGGGGTGTTTGGATTTAAACATTGCAGGTAACTACCTGAAGCTTTTTTGTGTGTTCTATTTGCAATTTCACATGTATCCACTGAATAGATCCTTTACATGCTCCTCACTACTCAGATTCCTTTTGTGAAAATGATTTTGGGAAATGGCTGGAATGTACACCTTGAGCACGTTGTCTGAAAGATATGTCTTCGTTTGCGTTAATACTTGGTCACTTGGGTGGACTCTTCATTGCTCTTCTATCAACTCTTTGCTCATCTATCATCTGAAATGTTGAGCCAGTAGAAGAACCTTTTTTGGTTGTCATTTGCAATTCCACATAATTAAATCATGGTGTCCAGAGTTATAATTATTACAAGCAGCATTTACCCACTGATTGGACATATATGTCACTGTATATGCTTTCTACACGATACCTTTTAGGTGAATCTGTTAAGCATAGGCCTCGATAGTACCCACAGTGTATACTGTCTGCTGAATGTTATTTGGGACACTAGGCTACTCTTTGATCTTTCTTTGGCCTTAATGGCACTGGCTCCCCACTTGTTTTATTTTCAAATCCATACTAGAGAGATTTACAGGGCTAGTCTACCAGTGACCTCCCATTCTTGCTATTATGGGAAGTGGAGTGGGTTGGGGAAGTGGGGCTAAGTGTACACAGTGTACACACACTACTCCACCGACTGCTCGCTGGGGCCCAATAATTAGCCATAATCAGAGGTATATTTTGGCTGTGTGCAGACTCAGAGCATGAGTAGGGTCACTATGGAGTCTATGCTGTTAGATTGGGGGATCTGTTATCCAACAGAGGCTGCCTCTCGCCAGGAACTGACACCCACTGGCTGTAATTCCAGGAGCCTCAGGGGCAAATCTATACTGTAATCTAATCAGAACCTTACGAAACTATATTTTATATTGCACCTGTTTAAAAAATGAAACAGATACGGCTGCAGCAGCATAGCCAGCTGATCATCTGTATATATATATCTGTATGTATATGTTTACGCTGTTAAACTGTTCCCAATTGCAGATTAAGGATAATACAGACATTTTTCTAACCTGTCATTTCCATCAAAGGCAGCAGAGCATTTAAAGACAGCCGTTTTCCCGATAGATGTCTCAGAAAAGCTAGATATTGTATGCTAATGAAACCCACAATTTGCTGTATTTGCAGAAAACCCACAGGAAGGTTTAGGATAGGGGATCTAGTGCAGACCTCCGACTTAATGACATAATATAACAGGTAATAATATATAACGGACGCTGTACCAGTGAACATGCTGTAAAGATACTTCATATGGGCATGCATTGAGCATTTGAACATAATTAAAACCTTAACGTATAGCTGGATTTGCCCCCACCACATATTTACATTCGGCACTTTTCACATGGATTCGATTAAACATTGTGGTGCCCCAAGCTACAAAGACTATTAAAGGCTGGTGTTAGCAAAACAAAATCAATGTATTAGAACTACCTACTATCATATCAGTGAAATTGTTTTGAAGAGCCTATTTTATCCATAAAAAATAAGATTGGTGGCTAAATGTGGCAACACGAACATATCTAATCAATTTATTTTCCTAAGAATAACATATGTTGACCCCTCTCTCTTCTCTCACCCTTACAAAGGCGGTGTGAACCAATCAACAACAATCAGCAACTTAACAACAGGGAGCGATAACTAAGGGGGGATAATCACGAAGATCCCGTGCTCAGGAATTTAGTACATTTCTAATATATGTTGCTTAGTTGTTAAACACACGTATATACGGTAGATTTATTTAGTATATAACTGAAATGTAGAGTTGAAATGCTTCACGCTATACCAAGTCTCATTTTATAAATATATATCATGTAATAAATTCTAAATGAGCGATATTGCTGTCGCAGTAGTCCCAGAGTTTGACACATTTATTGTCATTCTGTAGTCAAGTGCAGTTATTATAATTATAGAATCAACGGTATCACTGGCTTCGTTGAACAAAGTTACATAAAAGTACTTTTTAATTTGATGTAGAATGAACCCCTCAGGCAACTAAAGGTAAAGTCTGTGTTTCACCTTCCCAAAGTGTGAAATCTGGCCAAATCCCTTTGCCATGGGTTCTAATAAAAATGTTATCTACAAATAAGCAGATTTCATGAAAGGAACGAGATGAAAATAACACATTTTAGCAGCTGTGTGAAGATACAGGCTTTCAGTATCTGGATGAAGGCAGCATTGCACCAGTTGAAAACACAGCAGAGCAGTTCTTGTAATCCAAGGACATATCGAAAGAAGCTTATTTTTCTAAAAATATACACTAGATAATATATGTGGACAGGAAAAGCCAAAGCTGGCCTTTCTGGGCAAAGACTTATTCTGTAATGCAAAGCAGTGATTGCTTTCTGTTGTAAACAAGCTTCCTCCAGCTTCCGTTCTGCAGTAAACAAGTCCTTTTGGAATACATGTAGTATATGATCTTCCTCATGGGTTAGTGGTGAACTCTGCGGCGATATTATCTGATATCTCCCACACAGCCTGATCTACAGAAAAATGTGCCTAATACAACATAATAAGGCACTTAAAGGGAAACTTTCATCACACTATAACTTTTGTTTTTGACTTTATACTTTATACTGTACTATGACCAAAAGTGAGTGTACACTCCACCTAATTATTGAGCTTATGTGTTTCAGCCACATCCATTGCTATCTCGATAGACAAACATTGGGAGTAGAATGAAGAGTCCCAATTCCAAATACCCATTCCAAATTCTTGTGCAAAGCCTTCTTGCAAGAGGAAGGTGTTTCTACTAGTGCTCCTGCATGAAGGACATCAGTTGAAATACCTTTTGTAATATTCAGGTGTGGGGTGATTTGCCCGTTGTAGAGTTACTGACTTGCGCAATATCAACTATACTTTGACCAAAGACAAATGCATGCAACCTCCCAAATTCTGTATCGCCCCCTCAACTTGCATATATTCATCTACAGGAGAGTCAAGTTGATGCAAGTTGTAAATAATAATAACAGGGAAAAAAAGGGAAAGAAAGAAAACAAGGAAATTAAAATAAAAGAAATGAAAAAGAAAAGAAAGAAACTGAACCCTTTGTGCAGTGGGATGGTGGTTAATTAATCAAATGATTGACCAGTGTTGTGTCAGATTGAGTGATGAAATTGGAAAGGATCCCTGCACCCATGTTTCTCTGCGATCATTCCTTCTGGCAGATATATGCTCCAAGGGTATTAAATGCTTACTGTAGGCAACACCACCAATTCTGTATAGACTTAAAGGATAGATTTATAATCTATAGTGTGACATGCTTTGGAGGGTATGCATAGAGAGGAAAAAAGTAAAATCTAAAACTCATTTCAAGATCTATTCTAACCGCTCAACTTTTCACCAAATTTCTTGAAAGGTTTATATAGTGAAGCAAGGTATTACTTTCCTCCCTTCTCCTACCTTAATTTATGATGGGGAAGCTATAGATTTCCGAGGATATATTGCCTACTGATAGTATTCACCCTACTGCCTGGGGCGAAGTTTGAAATGATGCCCCCCCTGCCAACGCCACTGCTCATTATCTACCCCTCCCTTGTACTTCACTTACCTTTCAGCAATCCTGCGGCGAGTCTTCCTGCTCTGCCACAGTGCGGGCTGGAAAAGACGTCATATTCCGGCGCTCAGCATTACAAGTCAGCACCGAGACCGAGCTAGAGGGCTCGCAGAGGAGAAAGAGGGGCGCCGAGCGGGTACTGAAAAGTTAATAAGCAAAAACCACTCGGCGCCCCTCTCTCCTCCACTTAAAAAAAAATTGCCTGGAGCAATTGCCCCACTCTGCTCCATGGTAGGGCCAGCCCTGAATTTAACCAAAACTGGAGATTTATTATGGCCAGAGGCAAAAACACAAGACAAATGAGTTATTTTTTATTAAACTGTTGGCATTCATGTTCTGTTTTTCTTGCTTTAACCTGGCATCAGTTTCTTTTTTTAAAAAAGCAAATGCACCATTTAGGCTTAAACACTGCAATGCAGCATTCTTTGTGAATAAAAATCACGTTGGGAGTTTGGGAATCTCCATACATCATACTTCTGAATGTACTCCAAGTAACTTAGATACATTCTTTCCTGGGATCCATAGACTTTTGCTGCATGTTTAATACTCTGATTGTTTACATGCTGTCACATCTGGCTTTTTATTTCTTGCAATACTTTATTTAAGGAAGGTTATTTATTATATATGAAACAAACTTAACTCTTAGTAAGCCACATATTATTTTCAGTGCCAAGTGCCAAAAGTTGAAATAGACATTCATAGATTGCGGAAAAGCGGCCGGATAGCGAAAATGAAGTCTAACACATTTACTCTCCAGCTAAAGTTAAAGTGAGAAAGGTATTGGGAAACATCTTAACTGCTTGGCAGATACTGAATTCACTAAGCATCTTCACTTGCGATGTGGCCAAACTGGCTTGAGTTTTAATTACCTAAAACATGTTTTGGAATGAACCCCATGCTTTTAGTGCCCATAAAACATTAAGATGTCCGCATTACTTCAGCATTTGGAGAGTGTGTGTAACACATTTGAGCAGTTCATCAGCATGGATAGATACATGGAGTGGCTGTTCAGCAGAGATAGAAGCAGGTAACATTGGTATCATTCGGGAATTCATTGGTGAAACACAGTTGTACAAAGCAGTGACCAAGATAATAAATTAAAGGCTTGCCTGATAACTGTTAATACTGTTTATAGATTACTGTATATTTTTCCAGAGTTTTTTTTATAAAGGACAAAATAGACCAATTGTATGAAAAAACTGGGTTCAATTAAAGAGAACTGTATTGGTTTGGAACTATATCTAATTTCCCCAAAATCATCCAACCACCTGTCTGCTACTTAGCATCTTAATTCCTATGAAAGCAGTAAGGGTGTACTTAGTTTCTCACACATGGCTTCTCCATTTTGGCTTAATTATTATCCAGCTGGCAGCCGCGCTTAGGTCATTAGGCAGGCGCCTGCCTTAATGTACCAGAGCCGCGCCAATTATATAACCTGCATCAAATATTATGTGTTATTTGATTTTTGGTTGTGTGTAGAAAATAAGATGCAAGCAATTACAAAGTTGCCAACATTTGAAAAAAATGACAGCATTAATTGCCGGCACACAGTGATCAGAGTGCTGAAGCAGAGATCTGAAGAAACAGAACAGAAGTTGGAAAAATATTGTTAAAATATAAGTGTCTAGTAATAATCAATGAGATTAATAATGCCGCAGACACAATCACAAAGAACCCACACTGCTAGAGGGCATAGGAGCGACACCGGTTATGTCCTGCTCCTTTAAACCACCTCTAACAGCTTTTTTGTAATCAAGTACAGTTTTTGTAAAGATACTGATATGAAAACATTAAAATGATGTGTGTCTCCTATTTTGTTTTTGTATGGTTATTTGCATCATGCGTCTGGTCATGGTCCCAGTAGGATGCACTGAACAGTGTAAATACAGTATAAGATATACAGTATAAGAAGCCCAGGAATGTACATCATACGTAGCACACATAAAGATCTATCTAATGATAGAGGTTAAAAATGATGTGGCAAAATTATAAGTTATCTATAACAGGCCCAAACTGGCCATCAGGCAAAGTGGGTGAATGACTGGTTGGGTGGTACCAGATTGTGCCTCCTATGCAGGGCCGGCCGAAGACTTAACGCCGCCTGGGGCGAAGTTTAAAATGCCGTGGTACTTACCTTTAAAGAGTCCTGTGGCGAGTCTCCCTGCTCTGCCA
>VKOC01000747.1:0-10047 GCA_009364415.1 Spea multiplicata
ATTGAACTTGGTGGTCAACTTTATCAGGTAACTAGAAGCACAACAGACATAACTGTGGAGGCCCCGAGGTACAGATTGTCAACACAAAGAACTTTAGTAAAATCCTTTGTAGATAATATCAGGAAATGCCAGTGGTCAGGTCTCAGAAATAGATCAATGGCAGAGACTTCTATCAACCAGATAGAGCAGGCAAAATAGAAAAAAAAAACAGAAACATAAAAAGTGATGCGGTAAAGTAATCTCCATCCATTTGTAATCTTGAATGTTTTAGAAAAAACAAATATTTAAGAGACGGTAAATATAATAAATGTTGATTTCAGTAATAAATATATACAGACTAAGTAGGTAATAAAATGTGGCTTTCATGAGAAATAAAAAAACTGGTTTCCTCATGGTTAATGCTTTGGAGTGAAAAAAGTCCCCAAAACAACTAAAATAAATAAAAATAAAAAATAATAAAATGTTTGCATAATTCTTTAACTCCTATTTCCAGAAGTCACGTTATAGACAATCTGACCTAAGTATGCTGTAGTACCCTCTAGCAGAATGAATTATTTGTTCCTAAGACGTCTTAAGAGGAAGCTCGGAGAATTAAAAAAAATGGCATGCTGCTACTGCTTCTTAAGTCTGGTTTCCTGTCCATGTGGCTTCAGATCCGTTGCAGTAGTTATTATCAGCTGTTACAGGATCTCCTATTTTTAGTGGTGTCGTCTAAATCCAACTTGCAAAATTTTGGTCACTTGACTTTGATCAGGAAACTGTCTTAAATTTATAATCTGCGTTCAACCCATTAACTCTGAAAAACAACACATTTCTTTGAACCACTTGTTGATTAAGAGAAGAACAACTGGTCTGTACTGTAAGATTTCTGAGGTGCTTGAATGGCAAATAAAAAATATAAAATGCTTAAAGAGTTAAATAAATGATATTGAGTGGTGGACTAGAAGGCAGCCTACAAGTAGCGGGACCCAAATAAATCAAGTGGAACACTAGACAGTAAAAAGATGGAGAGAAAGACATTAAAATCATGATTAATAGAACGTTTGTCTTGCAATTCTTTTTAAATATATGTGTTAAGGGGACACACCACAAAATATATAAAAGGTAATCTTTCTGACGCTACCCACATAAAAGTTTAAAAATATTGTGGATTAACCTCATAAAAAGCAGAAAGAAACATGCAAAGTAAACTTATAGTACAGATCCCAAACAGTACCTCAAAAATAAACTACAGTAGATAATTATAGAAGGTCTATCATAAACTACGTCCAAACGGCCCGACCAACGAAGGAGTTAACAATCTGAAGAGTTTCGATGGTTAGTGGAAATGCTTCTAGTACATTTAAGTTATCATAGCAGGTGCTAAATTTGCTATAAATGGGCAATTTATAAGAAGAGCGGACAACTGAGAAAACAGAGCAGTGGCAAGTGTTGGCATTCCAGAGGCCGGTAGTTGACTTCCTATAAGATGGTCTCCGGCATGTGATTATTGATGGCTACACTGAAAGGTTGCCAGTTGGCAAATGTGATAAAAGACACTGCTTTCATTCAGAAGAGATTCTCTTTCTTACACTCGTAAACATCCTCATCATTTTGAATAAGTAATAGAAGTGCTGTTAAAGGAACAGTTATGGCTAACTTGTTTTTCGCCATTACTAAACCCAACTGCAAGAGATGTTTTTGGAAACTCAGATGTCTCTTATTTAGATGGGATGAGATGAAGAACTCTATCTGAAGATGAGACCTCTGAGGGACAGAAAGATCACGTGACTAAATATTTATCTGCACTCGTCCAGTGAAAGATATCACTGTTAAATACAGACACCTTTGCCTTTTTCCACCAATATGAATGTATCCATTTTTGTTCATGTGTTACCATTATGGCTGAGAACTGGTTATGCAGTTGTTAGTTTTTGAGGTGCTTCGGACCAGAGTATGGCACACATTAATGCCTGAAAAGGTCAAGATAAGTGAGTGGTTACAAGTTTATAATTTCTTATTTATATTATTATGGATAATTGTACAAATGTATTATTGTGTATAGTATCATTGCTTGATATGATTAGAAACAAATGCGTAATTGGGCAAAAAGTATTGGCACTCAAAAAAAGGAAAGGATTACCCAAATTAACATTGCTTTGCTGTTTAGAGATTAAGGATCTTTTCAGAGATAAAGATGGTCTTTGAATCTATAACAAAACTTATCTATAGTCTGGAGGGATAATGGGAATTTTCAGACATATTACGGTAAATGGAACAATGGCTTTTTGACTTCCTTTTATTTTTATTTTATTAGCCACAAGCAAGAATAAATGATACCACCACATCTGCCCGACCACTCAAATAGTTATATGATTCTATTTTATAATCAGCATCTGTTCTTTTTACATTACTTCTAGCAGATTCTTCCAAAACAGCTGTTCCCAATGAAATACAAGATGAAGAAGAAGGTGCTATGTGCTGACTTTGCATACAGATAATAGGAAAAATATGCCTTGAGCTCAGCTAATGTATCTGCTGTAACATGTCCAGTCAGGCCCACTTTCATCTACATGTTATATGATCCATCAGGTAGGAGAGGAAAAAAATAGACCCATTGTTATTTCTGTAACATTAGTCAATATCTACTATCATAAGTCAACACACACATATACATATGACAATATTATAAATTAAACAGTTTTCAGATATTCTTAATGGTGGTATGCCCATGATTATTTTTAAAAAAATGTATAAAAAGACCCTATCAAATTATTTATGTAATGTAACAAATGAACACAGTATTAGGAAAAGAACTTTAAGTGCCACTAAATTGTTTAACAAAAAATACCAAAACCAAAGCTATTATTAAACTTTGAGAAACAAGCATGTAGTTGGGAAGTTACAAGCTGCTTTCTCTTGGTGACTAGTGCTGTATTCCTGCCCAGTAACTCTTTGTGATTTCAGTCTCAGATGACTGACTGACTGACAGCATCAGATCCCTTCTACCTCTGATCAGCTGTATGTCATACACCTGCTAAAACATGGTATAAATCCACGGTATTTCTCTTCCAAGAGAAAATGCAAAATAGTTTTTCTTGAATTATAGTTACATAGTAAGCAAAGGTGAAAAAAGAGCAAGTTAATTAAGTTCAACCTATCCAATATAAATATATATATGAGAGAGAGAACTAAGAAATACGCTCACCCTTGGTGAGTATGGAAAAATATGAGTGTACAAATACCCAATGTTCCATTTTTTGCACATTACAGGGGCAATAAGTACAAGTAGCATATTGGTCTTTTAAAATAGACATTTTAATTTTGACACTTTTCATGCCGCCATTTTACCACCAATCTTTGCCAAACATTGCCAAAGAGATAACTTTTGGTGAATTTTTCACACAGATTGCAATTCAGGTATACACTTACTAAGAATTTAGCAAGTTACTAAGAAACACACATAATGTAACAAATATGTGTTTAGCAACATCTCCTGAGTACACTGGTTTGTCGGGTTGTTTGGGGACTAAAATGCCACATTTGAGAGGTGCCAATTCCAGTTTTTCAACGTGGAATTTTTGTGTCTGGTTATTCTGCACCCATGTCCCATTTGGGACATTTTTTAAGCGAAAAATTCGTTTTACCCCATCAAGGCATATATTTTTGAAAACTAGACAATCCGGAGTATTCAAATGCTGGTACTTCAACACTATCCATGCAATACACAAGCCTTACACAACATTACACACACAAAAAAAGAAAAAACTACCACAAACCTTGACAAAGGTGGTTAAATTAGTGCATGGTGTTGCTGAAACGCTTCGATGCCAGGCAAGTCATTGGTTGAGGAGGGGTTATGTAGAGTTGAAATACATTTATCTCAACCCATAATCATGGACAATTGTATGTTAGTTGTTCTAGAGCTACAGCTCTGAATGTAAAGTATGATAATTCTTCAGTTGATACCCCAAATGTTGTTTACAAAGAGGTTTTTGAAATGTAAGAATTATCAGACCCTCCACTGTGTCTGCATTCCAACCACTTTATATGATTAGTAATACAAAGCCAATAATCTTAAAGCTGCCATTTTTCTTTCATGTGTTTACTGCAGAACCAAAACCCCGAAAACAGGCAGGGACTGTCCCTATTATTTTGCAGTCAATTTATAGTTCTGCCAGTCTATATAACCTACATCAAGTCAGATTGTGTAACATTCTACTCCATCATGTCAAAACTGAGAAAGTTTTAGATAGTTTGCCACATTTGACGCTTCACATGATAAAAGGCAATTCTTGCACTTTTGCAATTACAAAACTCTTCTTAGTCGAATTTCCTTTTTTCATCAGTGCTCACGTCAATTACTGGAAGGGTCAGCAATTGATATTACACAATTCAAATGTCCAGACTGGTAATTTCCTTTCTATAATTTTTAGTATGTCATTGCTCTGTATGATATATTTTATAAGAAACCCATGCATATTTAGCATATGTATAAATTAATCTAATATAGCTTTTTTAATGTAGCTTCTTTAAGTTTCCAAAACTTACTCCTATTCTATAATTCAGATTGTATCAATAATGAAAAATATGGGCATCTTCCAAAATAGATTAGCTGTATTCATGATTTATGACCAGGGCCGGAGTTGAATCTCAGACACCTACTCACAGATAATTTTAATTTGCACAGGCGTATTTGCAAATTCCTTATGATTTTTCTCGGAAGTTCCTGCAGGAAAATTGAAATGTACTGAAGCTGTGCGAAAACTTTTGGGAACTTTACATGATTTGTGATAGAATCATCATGCCACACGATGTTAACGTCAAAACAACCGCCATGTTTGTCTAATAATAAAGCTTCTTCCCATAAAGTCTGCAGTACTCAGCAGGCTCTTATTTTAAAACAAAAAATATATACACATAGATTGCCTTTTTAGCCTTCAAATGATTAGACATGTAGGTGCATCCCTTGTCTTTCAAGGTCATGTTAATATGTTATATATGTTACCTCACGGAAATGGTGGAATACATGTTCAAATTGTTCCATTTCCCCCTTTTTTTAATGTTTTTCCTTTTTTTTTATACAGTTCCTTATTTTCCTATCTAGTCACACATACTGTGACCAGGAAATCAGTGCAGAGCCCTATGGAGTGGCCAAGAGGAGAGACCGATGTGAAAATAGGGTAGCAAAGTAATTATAGAGAAAAAATAATACTAATATATATATTTAAACAAAAGAAAAAGAAGGAAAACAATTACATGCTATTATATAATCGAGGTACTTCCTTATTACAAGAGAGATACCTGAGGATCTCCAGTCACGGGGCATTGTTGTCTGATAAAGAGCAGGGCAAATAATAGGTTAAATGAGGATTACAAAATAGTAAAAATGGTAGAAACATAAAACCCTTTGCTGCCACTAACACAAAGATAATGAAATTAATAAAACTAGTGTAGTGTATAAGGGACTGTATATATATGTTGACATAATCTAGATTTGGTGAGGTCTATGTATACAGTTTACATTTGTTTGTCAGTCCCTGACAGCTGAAAGAAGAGTTTTCAAGGTGCAGTTTCATAGATACGCAATTACATTCTGAATTATTTTCTTAATTATTATGTGCTTAACAATTTCTATTTTAAAGCATTCTACATATTGTATTGTTTTCATTTTGAGGTGGAACTTACCCTTTAAGTCAATGCAATGGTTATAATAGACAGAATGTATAAGCCGGAGTATTTTGTATGTTGTATAAAGAATATGTATAGGCACTTTGTATCCTTTTGTAGCTTGTATAACTTTTAGTGTTTCAAAGTATAGCATTGGCTTACAAAATAGATACATTGGGAATTTGTTCTACATTAACCAATTAAATGAATTAAGATGGCAGACAGGTCAATAAATTGAAATAAAACAAAAACTAACATGATCAAAAACTAACATGTTACTCACTCCATCTGGCCATATACTCTTTACTCATAACTCAACCTGGATCTACCTCCCTTCACACATTTCAAGCGTGTACACTATTAAATACTGTACATTATTGTTCTTCTGAAAGGTTTCCCAGTTAGATCAAAAGCAAACATCTGTATAATGCTGAGGGGTATGTAATTTTCTTTCAATCTACTTTTCAGTTTGGAATGGGTTCTTCATAAACATGATGGGCTTTCACTACTGGAATTCTTCTTGTGTTAAAAGATCTGCCATCCCGGAATGGAAAAACACATGGACCTATAACCAAACAATATGGCTCATTTTTTCCTCAATCCTTGATATCACCATTCTTTTCTATTCTACAGCCCTGTTTCTAAAGTTTAGGTTGACCAGTAGAGGTTTACTTTTTTTATGCTAAAGGGAATATTTATATTTGAATGCATTGCTTAATGTAATATTTTTATATATTGTATGTATTGTACGGTAGATTTTCTAATACGTGATGTTCACACACATAACACCAGCACACAAACACCGATGATCACTAGCCAGCCCCGGTATGTCAAGGAGCCTCCTAATGACGTAGATGAAGCAACGGCTGGATACGTTTTTTACCTAGTTTCCAGGTGTGGGGCGCCGATGGCCAGACTAGGCCTGCAAGTGTATATGCATATGCGTACACCCATGTGCTCAATCTTTGGCCAGCTGTTATTGTCACTATCACCACTTTAATGTTTTATTTAAGTCACAATAGAGGCCATTGTCTCTCCCCTGTAAAGACTCTGAGTCTTGCCTTTGTGCCACAGACTATTATTCTCTGGCATAACATGCATTATATGGTAATTAAATCAAAATAGGTACTTGACAAATGTAATCTATACCATGGTTTGACATGTATTATTGAATATGTTATAATAATAAACATTATTATTTTAATACTAAAATGTTTCTTGCATTATATTTTTGGTGAAGTTAAACCACTCAGGTTCCTGCTTTTCACATAATCGTTAATGGTTATCCCATAGATTTAAGGGTTTAGGAAATGGGCTATAACCTTAAAAAATATGACAGATAGTTCAATCAGGCATTCCACACATGAAGGTAAACATCCCTCCATATTATAGATATGGGTGCTCAGAAACTACAGGGAGTAAATAATGAATGAGATCAGCATGAGAGTCCCCAGACAGATTGAACCCAACAGGCAATATCTAGAGCAAATTATACCCACCTGTGCCAAAATGAGATCTGAATAATTACAATAACCTTTATGCTTCTCCTTATCTGGAAAATGAGGCACAGGGAAAAGATGTGCTAGTCTTCTTTGTGTTTAAGAGATTAAGATGAAAGTGTTGGCTGAGTGTGAGAAATGGTTATGTCTCTGAACGGAACTATTCCAAGTGTTAGCGCCTAGCATGATGACACATCATGCTCCATGGAATAGTCCAGCATTGCCCAGCTCTTTAATGCTATCTAGAATAAAGAAGTATTAGATAACAAGACCAATGTTTATTAGAGGGTCCATTAACCTGTAACATTGATACAATAAGGTTCCCAACCCAAGTACACCAACAGATCTGAATTGATGAATTAACCCATCATGCCCTAACAAAGAAATCCATGAAACCTGGACCACTGGTGTTCTCTTAGCGTCTCTTAGAAAATTGATGATTTTGGCCATCTCCGGGTAAGTGAATCCCCCAAACTTGTGGATTACAAATCCGATCCTGGTCATTAAAATTAAGAAAAGCATGTACATAAATAAAAGTACAGGCATTCAGTGAGTGTATAGTTTGTACATGCAGACATATTCACTTGGTCGCTCTTAATCTGTTTCCAAAGTTCACGCTTGGAATATCAGAGGGATAAGTAGCAGTATAATAAGCCCCATATTTTAATTTTTACAACCACTTGATTATAATGGTTGATATAGAAATTACATATAATATTATATATATATATATATTATATATTACTCATATATATATATACGCTGAAGACTTGCTTTGTGAATGTTTAATAATACTTACTATTATATATATATATAGCACAGGTTACACACCACCAGTTGCTGCCATTGGCTTTGATGGCTTGGGAGCAAAGGGGGAAGTTTGGGGTTTATCATAAAATGAGTAAGGAATGTTTTGTGCACCCCAGGCTAAAATGGAAGAGAATGGAAAATGTGTAGATTATTAAAAAATCATTTTGTTTTGCACACAAAACCCCTCTGTAATGTGAAACTATTAGTTATTTTAGGTAGATTAAGTTACCATCACATTTAATCACATTGTCATGTTTGCACAGCGTGTACACAAAATGTAACATTTTCAATACTTGTAAATTATTAAACACTGAAATCCATGCAGATTGCAGTCAATGTAACGATTAAACAACAGAACAAAGAAATATCTGTCTTATCATTTAGAGATTCTATACCAATTTGTAACGCTAAACTTTATTTTTCCTTTGGTGGTATGCACTCTCTGAATTTATTAGAACACAAACTGATAAATGAAATAGTGGACGCATTGAGACTAGTAGGAAAAGTTTAAAGGTCTACTTTTTCCCACCAAAGCTATTTGATATCAGCTATGGAGTGGGTGTGTGTGTGTGGAGGGGTTGTGACCTTTTTTATTTTTACAGCTAAAAGACGGGATTTCACAATCTTACACTCGGTGTAAGTGGGGAACGGAACATTATTGCAGAAATCATATGCTAGAATGTGGGTTTAAATGCAAGAAAGATTTTTTTTATCTACTACAAATATTAAAGGAAATAATCTTCTTGCCTAACAAAAATGTCTTTGTAGCTGTGTAGGAATATTATTTACTTCACAAATTACGCAGCATTGTGCAATTTAATTACCTTGACACTAATAGAAAAGAAAATGCTTTCAGCCTCAGCTATCATTGATGCTCTTTTGTCTAAAAAAACAAACTTCTTACCATAAAACACACAATTAACCTTTTGCAGTACTCTGAGGGTAATAAGTAGAACAGCTCCCCAGCATAAGTGGTAGAGGTTAAGAATTTAAACATAAATAGGCAGGATAGCCACATGCCTGTCCCATACAACAAGTGATTACGATTTCCGTCTTCAGACTAGGAATAATGGGCAGACTAGATGGGCCGAATTATTCTTATCTAACGTTCCAATTCTGTGTTTCTAGTGTTCTCTGCATAGTGCCCGGTGTGGCAATCAAGCTGCCCGGTGTGGCACTGCTCCAAGGCCCGTTGTGGAGATCAGAGATCTCCATTCTAGCTAGTTGGCACAGGCTCGATAGTGAGCTTATTTTGTGCCACAAATACAGCGTGCCGGATATGATGGATTCAGAAAGGGGTTTCTCCTGCATGAAGAGCTGATTTGGCTGTGCATTAAGTGTAGTAAGCAAGGAAGAGCCAGAACCTTTAGGCCTACGGGGAAGGTAAACCCAAATAGGCAGAAATCTACACAGAGGACCTACCGTCCAGAACAGGGCAAAAGGAAGCACAGACTTTTCTCACCACTACATGGGCCTAGAAAAAAGGAGAATATTGTATGTCCTATAATATTTAACATTTTAAATTGAAAGCAATGAGGAACACAATAACATACCCAGACCACGGCTCTGAGATGGAGGCTTAAGATACCTCCACGGTCCTGCTAAAATTGTGCTGACCTTGAGTTTGAAACATCTAATATTTTTCACATTGTACGATAAAAGCACTTCACATCGAGAAGCCTGGACGTTCAAAAACCATAATCACTTGCTCGGCGTTCATGTTTTATAAGCTTTCAGGTTGAGAAAGAGCCGTCTGTCAGATACTTGTCCTGACGTGCTATTTTAAGGCAAACAGCCTGTATTGTTTAACCTGTACAACTTAATATAATAATTCTACACATATTTATACATCAAGAACCACAACATATTCTTGTGGGCGACAAAGTGATCTAATGATTCATTGAATTTAAAACAAAGAACCTGAATTGTTTACTGGCACCATGGTTTAGAAGATGATTAGGTTCATATCTGATTTATTAAGATGTGAGGGTTACTACTTGGAGCTTAGAAGGGGCAACAGCACTCATTACTATGTCCAAGAAAAACCGGGTAATGAAGATAGTTATGTTTTTTATGTCACACACACCTG
>VKOC01000748.1:0-11785 GCA_009364415.1 Spea multiplicata
CCCCCCCCCCCGCTCCTCTTTCCCCCACAAGAATAGACCTGTTCAAAGCGGTAATAGAGTTCTTTTCACACCGGGAGAGTGGGGTCCCAGTGCTAAATGCCCCATGTGTTCTGTTCTACGCATACCCCGAGCCAATTGTTTTCAAGCTGGAGTTAACTGGAGTAATGTGTTCCTGATTTAATTTTTGGGGTAAAAACCCAAGAAGCACAGTTTTTCTGTTTGCCTCTGGCACTTAACATTATTCTATTTTTCCGGCCATCGACACATTGCACCCCTGCTCAGAAAACAAGGGATGTTTTTGTTGGAAAACTATGCGGCAAAATAAATAAAAAGTGGAATATGTCGCTAGAGACAAAGAAAAAAAGCGAACTGTACATCTGCTTTGCTGTTAATAATTTCTCACACAGTCATTTCTCATAAGAGAAATCTGACACCCTGGCTGGTTGGGGGGACACTGGAGCGGTTCTGCTTCCTGCATTGGGAGATTTAAACATCTAGCCGGTTTCCTAGGGCCCCTGACAGCGAGCTGGGGGCCACACAGTGTCGCATAGCAAGCCACGTAAGGTCATGCACCTATATTCAACCACGATGGCTTTAAAGGGGAACTTTTATTTTATTCCAAGTATCGGGTTAAAAATAAGTTGTCAAATATATACGTTTTTGCAAAATATGTTTTCAGGCAGTTGTGCGTTAGCAATTTGAATGTTTCCTCGCTCTGTTATCCAAGCCCTGACTCCTTATCATACTGCAATAGAATGGCTCAGTCTTAATCACTCAGCTTGACACCCTGACTAATGAAAGTCTGTGGGGGAAGGACTTCATTAGCATTGCATTAAAGCATCAGCTCAGTGTGGTGATGATGCTGCGGAAGTCACCCAAAATCTCACACGACTGAGAAGAATGGCGGCCGCCAGGCCTGCAGATAAAGCAAATTTATTGGAACAAAATGATTTACAATCGGGTTTTTGTCAATGCCTGACGACATTGCTGTATACAGCGCTGGAGTTTATGAGAAATCAATTCTTTTTCACAGGCCTCTCTTTTAATAAGCTCTTGGGAGTTGTAAGCTCTCTGGAACTGAACAATTTTAAACTATTTCTGGTTTAATTTGAATTAAGTTCTGTTTCAGCTCAGGGGTATAGTGCAAAACATCTTGTGACATTAGACCCCCCCAGCCTTCTTTTCATTAGCTGTGTCCTTTTGTCCTGGTGTTTAGACTCCGTTTGGCATACGGGCTCGTTATGGTGCTCGCCGTCAGTCCTTCCGGCGGGATAGCATAGCCTTGGTCTGGCCGGGTACATTCCTTCTCTTCAATAGAACCCGCAGCTTGTAATAACAATGGAAACCAGTTACTCCAGATACCGCCTTCCATTTCTTTATGAATATAGACAGAGTGTACAAAACAAACATCCCCCGGATAAAAAGAGAAACGGGGACCTCAAGTGAAACAAAACTTACTGGTGTGGGCACAGTTTTTGCTTACTGTGCACTAATTTACATAAGTAAACGCTCCGGTGTCGGTTTGCTGGGTAATAGAATTTATCTAGTTTTCCTGCCCCAGCGAAGCTGTTATGCCTCGTTGTTCAGAACCACAGAGCGAGGTATAAAGCCAAGGTGGGACGTAGTGATGTGTTAAAATACTGTTTAGCGCCGGGCACCCCCATGCCGGTGCCCGCACCCTTCGCGGCATGTTGTCTCTGAAGCTCTGCAGGGACGACAGGGGCAGCAATCCTTTACATACATGATCTTGCGATTCCTATGTCTACTTACAGGACCCCTAAGCTGCTTAATGAGGGTCTCGTCCCCATTCCCTGGGTCTTATTGGTGCCCAGCAAATCGGCTGCCCTTCCAAATGTAGCTGAAACATGCCCCTGGGTATAATTGGAGCTTATCCTCTTCCAGTATATGGCTGTTTGTAGTATGGCTAAGGATCATATTTACCATCAACGTGATTATTAACACTGTTATTACAGCAAAGTTCAGTACGGTTTAAGTTTCTTAAGTTTCTTGCATATTTATCATTATTTATTTATCGGTTTCTTTCCGAATGAGAAGCGTAGACGCGGCGTAGTTCGAGTTCCTGCCTCCCTGGTGAACGGGCTCGGAGATTTCAGCCCTCGTCTTCTCTCGCGCCCAGAGTTGCTTTTGTAGTTGGGAGAGACGGCCGCTGAACAACTTGTGATTAATTCATCAAAATAAACACACACACATTTCTTCGCTTTCCCTCTGATTTCTCTCCCTTATTAAAAATGAATGAAGCCGGAAGCCCTTTATGTCGACACGCTCTGCCTGATTATCCAATGATTTTCCCTTTAACTCCAAACCGGCAATTGGAATGGAATGAGTTAATAATTTAACTTTTTGTGCATTTGTAACAACTTACTATGCATAAATTAGATGCTGTTAGAAAGGAACACTGTCAGAAAAGTTTCTGTGGATTAGTTTCATTTACAAGGGTAATTTTACTAAAAACATACACAGTTAAATGGAATTTTATACAAATTTAGAAAACTCCCAAAATAAAACTTCCATCTATCATTCTTCCTCTTCCGAAGTTCTCCAGAATTAATAACACGAGTCTATTTGTTCCTCTCTCCCATCTCCCTCTCTCTCGCTCTCTCGATTCATATTGAGTGTTGTGTAATAAATGTTTTGTTTAACCAACACTTTTCGTGCTAATGATCAGATTGCAAATATTTGTTACAAATAATACTAGCCAGATGTCAAAATTAGCTTAGTTACCTCCATTAATGTCCCAGAGCTCCACGTGGGCAGCTTAGACAACCTAAAGCGTTGGCGGAAGGCGCTCCATTTAATCCTGACCCTGGGCTTAAATGTTTAAGCCTGAAGCTGAGCCTACACCTCTCTGATACTAAAGGTTTGTCTAAACCGAAAGAGAAGCCTATCACAATACGCAGGCCTCGGACGTTATCTGTAACATATATGTTCCTGGTGATGTTTGGGATGTTATACGCGCAACCCAAGGCTTGGCCCAACCGCAAGGGACAGCAAGACGCCATAAGGATTAGAATAGCTGTGCTGTGAAAGACAGATCAGCAGATGTAGTTTCCTAATCAGTCTGAGGATTTCCTTGCATGTCTTCAACTACCTCTGGAGATCACTTTGTGGCTTTTTTGGTCCTCAATGACACTTTTCCGTTTCTATGTGAAGCCATACCTGACGTTTTAGACACGTTCCTGCCAGCTCACCGTGGTAGGCCTTTTTTGTGACGTTTCTATGGAATTCTGGGTTTGTAGTGCACTGTGTAACGTTCATGCTCGGTGTCAGGTGGTAAGGTTGTTATTGTTGGATGAGTTCCTTCCCAGTCCGCATTCCTCTCGACTGTTACCAGGGTGCAATAAAATACATTCTGGTTTGAAATGGAATTATCACATTGTGATCTTGGCACCTGTGAGATGTGAGATCTTGTGATGCCTTTGCCAATGTCGCTTTGTATAATACGGCAGTTGTTTGCAGATAGGGGTGCGGTTGGTTTCTGTTAAAAAACGTATCCAACAAGGTGATACTTTGTTGAACTTGTGTTCTGAGAGAGTTCCTTAATCTGTTGGATAAATGGTGAAGCGGAAACTGAGTTCCGTTGGGCGAGATGATTGTGCGGAACGCCGGTTTGTCCAAGTTCTCAACGCAGAACTAGGAAAGATAGTGGGCAAGATCCAAAGATCTTTGATCCCCACCGAAAGCCTTCAAGGAATACAATACATGATCCCTTCAAGGAGGACAAGAGGTCATAATCTAAAACCAGAGGGTCGAAGGCTTAGTTGTAATGCAAGAAAGTTTTACTTTACTCAGACGCTGGTAGTTGAAGTGGATCATGCATACAATGGGCGTAAAGTGATCCTGAATCTAAGACAAGTATAAGGACTGAGTAAGACCTGAGTCTTACATCAGGAAAATGGGAAGACTAGATAGGCCAAATGGTTCCTATCTGTTTCTATGATTCCAAACTGGAGGTGGACGGGCTCTATGACCGTAGAAGGTGGTCTTGTTCATTGTTTACATATTCTGAGTGCCAAATGTATTAGAGACCCAATGAAGGTTGGCCATTTGTCCCTTTTTAAAAAATTTTTCCTTACCCTCACTTAAATGAATATCTGTTGCATCTCCCTCAGCGTTTCGATCCGTAATGATCCATTGTTATGCTGAGAAAAGCTGGTTGTGGTTTAGACCGTCGCTGGAGAAGGAGCTCTACTGAAAGCACAGAGTCTGTGTAGCACTAATTGTAATCTATGTGCGTGACTCATTTTGAAAGTGCACATCGCTGTTAAAATGCTATCCATACCCCCTTTAGTTATTGTCATCCACAGCCTCACGGTTGCAATTTTGGTAATTGTGAAGAAGTGGCGGCATTTTGTTAAACTCGTTCTGCTCTTTTCTTCTGCATCTCCCGTACAGATAGAAACATACACCGGTCCACACCACTAATCTTCTATTTCATCATTTGAATTGGAGCTGGAGTCTTGATTAACTGTGCCGCAAGAGTAAAATTGGGGGTTAGACTTAAGACGCACACTTAACGGTTTAATAGCACAGATTCAGACGGAAAAGCAGCCCGCTGGGATTTAGCATGCGGCACTTTCTTCTGGCGCAGGTATAGAGTGGCAGCGTTGAATCGCTCTGACATTATTCTGCATCTTGTAATGTTGGCATGTAACAAAGCATCTGAGGCTTATATCCCTCTCTGATTGCAATGAGCCTTTCTCCAGGAGGGTAATTGGTTATAGCACCAGCCCCATTTAACAAGTTACACTGGAGATGCAATAAAGCTTATTGTAGGTAGGCATGTGACAGCTCAGCGCCCTGCCGAACAACTTGTTTGCTGCTTCGTGTAGCAGAAAAGCAGTTCTGCTGTAGACAGTGGTTTTCAGCATGAAGTCATGTTATTTGGGCTCTTAAAGGGACACTCCAGCCATTGTATGCACTATAATGCATATGCTAGCTGACATGTGCCCCTTTCTTGCAATTGCAATGGGGGGTTCTGCAGTAACCACCAGTGTTTATTTATCCCATTGCCCCTCTATTTTCCATGCAGCAGATCTGTTCTTCCAAAACGGTCTAACCCACCTACCCCTAGAAAGGACTTCCATGGATTTCATATATATATATATATAATTATTATTTTTATTTATTTATTTTAAAAATATATAAAGGGATTTGGAAACTAGGATTTATTTAATTCATTATTTATTGTCATAAACCAGAGCGTCAGAGGCTTAGAGGTAATGTATGGAACTTTTACTTTACTGATAGGGTGGTAGATAAGGAGCAAATGTTAGTATTGGGATTACTTTTTAGGGTAGAAGTGTTAATTAACACATGTATACGATCTGCGTCGCTGAATATTCAGCCTCGTTTGTTGAAACCAAATATAGAGTTCTGTGTTGGTTCTCCTTTAATTAACATGATAGCCCAGTGGCAGAACCCGATCTGCGATGACCCCATGTCTCGAGCTCTCAGACAGCTGTCTACTTTGACTCCTAAGTCCTTGTTCCAGGACAGTGGTAGCCTCTGTGCGAAAGATTGCCTATCCTCTGTACTTTTACCGAGTCATATGGATGTTGTCACGTGGGGCAAATCTCAGATGACTTGTTCCGGAGAAGAACGAGACAGCAAACTCGAGATTTTTGCTAACACAGCTGTGTGCTTTACACAAGCAGCTTTTGTTACTGCCTGGCTAGAATAACCCCTCCCTGGGCTTTAACTCTTAATATCCCCGGGGGGCTGACTCTGAATCTTTTAAGTGCTCAGCCCTTTTAATAATCCTGGCCGTTTTACTTGCTTATTTGTGTTGGGGCATGCTTTTGTTAAGTTGCCGGGGAATCAGGATGTTGATTGATAAAATGGCTAAGTTACCTTTTTTGAAACGCCTGGCTGGTAACGCAGGCAATGCCCCGAGTCTAGGTGTTAATATATCACACATCGGCACAGAGCGGAGCCTTTAATCAGCAGGGTGTATATTCAAGGGCAATATTCAGTCTGAAGATCACTTGGCAACGGTGCTGGAATGCGCAGTCTTAAGATGTTCTACGTTACGACGGACCGACTCCAAGAACGCTGGCCAGATGTGTTACCTGGTCTGCCCAAGAACAGTCCCTATAATATTACATCATTGTTCATTGAGTGCCTGCTACTGAACAGGAGAGATACTTTATACCGTATTAAAGATCCGGGGCTCATACTGAAATAGATCTGATTATTAGAGTGTAAGCTCACCTGAACAGGATCTGGGTTTTCACCCTTATTCTCATTTCCGATTCTCCAGAATTGCTCCGAATTGTTACTTTTTCATAGGCTGTACATGTACCGTAGATGTACGTAAAAACACTAATTCATAGGTTTATTAGCTTGTTTTTTTTTTTTAATTTGACCCCTCCTCTTCCCCCGAGCAGCTGTCTTCCGAGCAAATGATTCCCTGTGAAGCAGGACGAGGTAGGTGAGCGAGGGTTCATCCCGACATGTGGTTTTGATACATTGTCTGAGTCCCAGCTCCCCATCTGCTGTGCGCTAAGCACAATGTAGGCAGGTGAAGAGAAGCAGCGCTCGAAGCGTGTTAGTGGGGAGGGGGTATAGAGTAGAATAGATGGGAGAGTGGCTTTGACAAATTGGGGAGAATTATGCTGTGCTGGTTCTTCTGATGAGCTTCAGGTGATCAGCAGAAGGAATGGGAGGCTGGTCTCTGTTTGCAGCCACATACATCATCCTGCCTCACGAATCTCCTCCATCAGCTCATCACAAATGCAGAGAGCATGTAGTGTGCGAGTGCCTCACAGATAATTACCCCCAGGAATAGTAGTTACCCGCTGCAGGTAGATGTGCTTAGTCCCCCGGATGACACTTGTGAATCTCTTGTGGGTCATCTTGGTGAGCGTGTCCCATCGTGTGTCCCATCGTGTGTCCCTTTTGACCTCAGTGAATCACGTGGGTTCGAAGATGGTGGCTACAGAAATATTGGTTGAAACATTTAAACAGAAGGTTTAACGAATGGTCAACCAGGTAATATGGTGCGAGAAGGTGACGGTAACATTATTTAATGTTTTATATAGCGCCGTCAAATTCCGTTTGATGACTGGTGGGAAGAGGCATGTTCCTCACCCTCTTGCTGTGTATAAGTCATTATGTGTATTACAGATAACACACTATTAATTTTCCATAAAGCTGACACACTAGAACATTTATCGGTATTTGTGTTAACAATAGCCTATGCTCTTGGTGACCTTAATAATATAATATTAATAACAGTGGAGTGAGGGTCACATATGGCTTAATTAATTTAGGAGTAAAATCAATGCTAATGTAGCAAGGGGGCTGCTCTGTGGACGAGCTCTTTGACTTTTGTTCCAAGCTCAATAGAACGGGCTGTAATTATTATGTACTGTACAATCACCAGCCATTGGAAATTTTCAGCCACAAGGAACTGGAGAGTATGACGAGCTCCCATTAATCAAGAACTGTATCTTTAAGGCATTTGTTTGATGTGCTACTGGCACATCCTATTGTAAGCCCCATTGGCAATGAAGGGATAGTTAACTTCCGGGGGCCATGTTTTTTTTCTTCTTCTTCTTGTATTGACCAAGTGACACGAGCTGCGTTTCCAACTTGGCGATCTATAAACCTTTTGGGCCGGCAAGCTCCGAGTTTGAGTGATCTGGTCCTGGAGCCCCCAGGCTGAATTGACTGAATGCGCTGGGCTACCTTTTACATTAGAAGTGTAACAATTGCTGGTTTAAAGTCAAACCCAATAACCATTTAGAAATAAAAGATTCAATACAGAGGTGGCAGGCCAAGTGGCTATTCAAAACTCAATGTGGGAATTAGAACTTCATGTTACCTTTACATATGATATGGTTATATTAAAAAAGTTTGGCTTCCAAAAGACTCTTACAACAGAGGGCTTAATATAAATAGGGGTCTCTAAATCTTAAAAGCATTGGTCACGAAATTTACAACAAATTACTGTTGGTTCCACCAACTTTAGACCGGAGAACTTTTAAGAGAGGTTTCAACCTTTCTGGTGGCTCCGTTATTTTGACCGGTCAAGAAATGCGTGCTATGAAAAAATGATTGGTTTGTTTCATATTACACATTGCATAAGCCACGTTTGTCCACATAATTCCAAGTGCGAAGCTGGAAACAAAAATGAGATTTGTCAGTTCTCGGAAGAACCATGGAACAGGTGCAAATGAAAATTGAATCCAGGACAACAGGGACTTAGTTGTTTGAGGAGCAGAGAGCAAATTGAGAAGCACATAATGCATGGACACAACGGCATGAAGAAAGGGTGATTGTGGAAGTGCAATAGGACCCATTTTACAGATTAATCTGAGGAACACCTGTTTGGGGGGTGGATAGAGCATTTGTCCTGGCAGTTGTTCCAGTTGGACAAGCTAGACAGCTTCTGGAAGACTATGTTCCAGGGTGCAGAGGTTAATCCCGGTGTGCGTGGGACACTCTACCCATCTGAGAGATCTCTATGCCCTAGGATCAATCATTCAAGTGAGTAGAATGTTGGTAGTGAATAAACTTCATAGGAACCGACCTGCTTTTCAGAGACCAGGGAAGCCTCGTGTTCCTTATCTTCTAATAACACCGAACCGAAAATGTTTGCTACAAGCAGGATGGTTCACCGGCTCTTGAAGGTCGCCAATACCTGGTTTAGAAAGGGACTGTTGATTTTTTAAGTGTTTTAAAGCATGACATTTTGTAAAGGTGGATAACCTTGATAGAAACAATGTTGTCTTTTAATTGATTCTTCAAATTGTTTCTTGTTGATGTTCTCCTGTCTCCAACCCTAGCAGGAAAAGGCGAGCGTGATGTTTCAACCGCTCGTGGAAAGTAGCTTTTAATAATGTCTCCTGCGAGTCACATTTTAGGTCTACCAAACATGTTAACTGCAGCCAGCTCATAGCTTGCTGAGGATGATGGGAGCAGCAGGATTAAACAAACAAAAAAAATGGCAGTTTTTCCAGAATCTCTGCAGGCCTCGTAATTAAAACAGGATGACTTAACGATTCAGACTCGCTAAGGAAATGGCAGAAGGCAAGAAACAGTGAGTGATTGGGACCATGAACGGTTTTAGAGATGAAGTGTGGAGATTGTGGCTTCAGGGTATTCAGGAGAAGTTGAAGCTCTGACCTCATTTATCTGTTGCGCAGACCGTAAAACTACAGTCATCTATCTGAACGGCATCCGTCCGGCCTCTAGGTTTGATGGGTTCTCCCTGCAGGGATGCTCGGCTAAGGTTATCAGTATAGACACAGCAAGACTCGACTGCGTGCTGCTTGCGGTGGGAGCCCCTAACTCGGTTCCGCTCTCTTTATCCATGCGTTCTTGTTGGATTCCGAATTTCTCTTTTATTTAGCTTGAAACGTTGCGTGCGGAATTCTGGTTACCAGCGGTTTGTGAGCAGAAGAGCTTGCGATGTAACTTTTTACGTACTAGAATTCTGTTCTGACAGGAGGAAGTACGACCTGAGACCTCAAGATGTTGACCTCATTTATCAATTTTGCCCTTATTGATTGCCACCAAGAGCTGACACTCTACTGCATGGTGGTAAGCTGAGCCAATCTGGCTATTTCTAGTAGCTAAATGGTTAAATGAGTCGATTTGCCATTTGTGAGCACGTCAAAGAAAAAGGAAAAAAAAAAAAAGAAAGACACAACAAAAAAACAGTTGTTTTAATCTGATTTTCAGGCAAACAATAGTCCAGGGACAATGTTAAATTCATGAAACTGATGAAATTTAATGAGGTGATTTGTGTATGGCAGAGGATGCAGCAAATTGTAGCCAGCGTGCCAATAACCTGCCGAGCCAGCGCTGGGGAAACCCGGTCGCGTTCTCACCTCGCTGCAGCCAGGGTATTGGGCTCCTGCCAGCTTTACCCCCCCTGAGAGCCGTGCATGTACTACTAGTGGATGCTGATGGACAGCTTGAGTCGTGGAACCTGGTTGCCACGGAAACCTGTAAGAATCCTTGCGGTATACTGGATGTTGCAGCAGAATGCAATGTATCCTTGGATCGAATAACCAACAAAGCTGTAATTAGCAGCGTGCAGCCCTCTAAGGTGAGCGGTTCAGCGCTGAAGTAGTTAATAAACAGCCGCCGTGGCCACACTTATATTTAGTATATGATTAATAGGCACACCATACTGCCCTGCATAGTGCATTTTTAATAAGGCAAAACGGCAGTCTTATTAAAGATGGTGGTTTTAAAAGTGACCGCAACCATCAGCCTCTAAATTACTCTAATTCACTTTATTATGGAAAATAATGGGGAGGGGGAAAGACTAAATCCTGGAAACATTCAGTATGTCTTTATCCATCATTGTTGCGATGCTGGACAGTTGAATGGGCGCTCTGATGTCACTTGTTTCCTTCCTGTAGGTTGGGATACAGTTAGTGACATCACTGCGGATACTCTCCGGCTGAGCGCGCCGCGATATCCATTATATTGCATTAGGCATTGAAGGGGTCACATGGGGAGAGAATTGGTTGCGGTCGGTGAGCATTATAGGTTTTCATAAACGTAAGGAAATAATAGACTGCAACTCCCAATAGCAGATCTATAAATTACGTCTCTCTTATTAAATCGTACGGACAAATCCTTTTCTATAGGAGCGATTCTCATTGCAAAACACTTTATGATCAGATGTCAGGCTTGCATATGGCCCTGGATTATGATTGATGATGGGTCCAGGATGCATTCTATCTAGCGAGTAATTGAGACGCTGGGACGTTGTGCCGCGTGACGACGTATCTTCTGGGCAACAGAGCTTTTAGAAATGAACACCAATTTGGCTAATAGCCATTTGTTGCTTGAACAGGAGATTGTCTCACTTTTTAAGGGGCCTGGTGCCTATGGAGGTTTTTTAGCAGGTGTGAATATGCTGGTTGAAGCTTTCTTTATTAATACGACCTGATTTTTAGAGATTACTGGCAATCCTCATTGGAATATTGAACTCTCTGAACTCAGAAGGGTTAATTTGTGGTGGGTTGCATTATATGTTTGGGTTTATGTTCCGATTAACCAATTCTAAGCTGTCGAGTTCACATATCACTACATGGACCTGCTTCCTCCTTGGTTTATTAAGTCAACCCTTTCAATATGCGATATGCATCATGGAGAGCTGTGTACCCTTCCCCTTGATACCACAGAGATCCCCTGCAAGCTCTCCCGCTCATGTTGCAAGAAGCGATGGCACCCTGGCATTTTAATCAGTATCACGCAGTGTATACTGAGAAATCGAAGCAGAGTCCCCTTTTTATTTGCGCTCCTTCGGCTGGTTCTCGCGTGCCGACAGCTGATGGCGACGCCGGCGTGAACTTGTAAAGCAGCTTGTGCAACATGGTAACTCTGCCTAACTTCCTTCGGGACTTATTATCACCATTAAGAGTTTAAAAGGCCAGCTAGGTCTCGGAGTATTCCTTCAGGGTTTACGGCGTATGCACAAGGTGCTTCTAATGCCTTTTGTGGATTTCCAATTACCGAGCTCCTAAAGTGTTGGGTGTAAATGAAGCTCGGAGAAACCTGGGATTTGCTTCTATGTTAGAATCAGAAGAGCTGTAACTCCCTGATGATGTCTGCAGTGCGCGTGAGACTCGAGTGTTCGTTCTCTTTATTATTCAGCCCATCACTGGTAACCAACGGGCTTCTAGCGCAGCCATTCTGCCCATCTATCCGCCATTTTTCCTGCTATAGAGACTCTGAGCTTAATCAGTCCCTGGTCTCGTCTTAGATTCAGGAGCCAAATGGCTTACTGTATTAGCCTCTA